>VXAK01025042.1:2840-19850 GCA_013399435.1 Arenaria interpres
TCTTTTATATCAGTTGGCACTTAAAGGTGTAAATCAAAAACATACAATGAACACTTGACATGTAGAATGGGGAACAGCTCTTCAGTTTGTAGGGATATTTCCAGTGCAATGGGAACATAACCTTGTTCTGAGTAGCTCATCTTACTTTTATTAAATAAAATGAAATGCACTTTTACTGTGAAGACAACTGCTATAACCCACTTTTTCCCATCCTGTGACGGTCCTGTGACTTCAGACTAACATTTCTCAGCATATTACTCATTTTCCCTAAACGTCTTCTTCAGGATGAACCTAAAAGAGGTCAAAACCTGACTTATGCAAAATCTCCTTTTGACTCAGTAGCATTGTTTGAACCAGAAAAGTGAATAATATTTATACACATGGTAAACAGGAAATATATTTCTTCTTTGTCAAGATATGATGTGTTTTTTCTATATAGTAATAAAGCCTTGCATTTTATTAGGGGAAGAACATTAAACATAAGAAACATAGTTGGGGGGAAGTTGCTTTGTAATTAAAACAGGATGATTTCACCTACTTAACTGTCATAAGCCAAAAAAATAAGCATGTTCCAATTTCTATTTTCTATGGCACATCATGATTTCAGTACATATTGGCTTCAAAAGTCTGAATCAGTAAAGTCCTAAAATAAGTCTGGATATATGGAATGGAAAAATATTAACTTTAATCATCTCTTGATCCTTACGTGGTCCTATGCCTTAAGATAGAACAATGAGTTCTACAAATTTCAGCTGTTACATTTATGATTTACTCTTCTTTTTAAGATCCTTTCCACTCTACTATTTTGCAACTAGGAATCTAGATCTTCCTGTAAAAAGTGCTTAACAGAGAATTAGCATAAAAAGTTTTATTCTCAAAAAATGTTTTGAGTTGCTTAAATCCAATGCTCCGTAAGTCCGTTTAATTTTTATTTTTTTTTTCCTTTGGTTTGATTGAATTTCAGGTAAGCTTTAGGGGCTGATTCAGCTTAGCACTGCACTGTTTAAAATTCAGGTACCATAAACATGGGGGTGGCATTCACAATGAGGAGTTAGATTTCCGCTCTGTATCCTGTGTACTCAGCTCTGAAACTGGCTCTACAGCACTAAGACAGTTAATAGGAAATGCTAAAGACAGCAGTTTGTTTGAGCTTCTAGCACCAAAGTCTTTTGGTGTAGATCTCATGGCTGTGGTTAAGAATGCCTATGAAACTACAGTTTAGTGCTTGAAACCCTATTCTGGGTTCAGGTGCTAAATTATTTGTTTTTCCTAAGAACAGTTTTTAGTGGAGTGATTTTCTTTATTTCACGTGATACTCTGTGGGTCAGACCATTCACATCAGTCTTTCTATGCCTGATCTGTCCTCAGTGAAAGACAATACTGTACTGAGAGCTAAGAGGAGATCCTGTGTGCCAGTAACCTCCCCTTCATACACTGGAGGTGGGTTCAAAAAGAAAGATATTGGAATCAGAGCAAGCCGAAAGGTCTACTCTGTAATTAGTGGTTAGGGAGAGGAATGACTGGAGTCTTGCTGGTGCAGAACTGTTTTAGAGGGAGCTGCCAGATCTCTTCCTAGGATTTCTTAGAAAGATGCTAACCATCTGGCTCTGGAGAGAGACGCAGGATGTGGATCTCAAGCAGAGGGACATAAAAGTCCTGTGACTACTGGATCTTTGCTCAGTACACAAGGTTTCAGAATTATTGTTCAGAGGCATCTCACTCCGTCCATTGGCTATTTTTATTAAGTGTGGGTTAGCCTGTTAAGTGTGCAATGCAGGCTGATTGGATCTTCTCTGAAGGTCCTGATCTTATTCTCTTACTTCCCTTAGGATTGTTACTGCAGAAAAGCCCTTGATCCAGAGCACCTCTGAACAATTCTTTCTTTAGTGGAAGTGTGAAAAAAAAGAGTGCAGAAAGAATGTATTTTGTACAAGTTTCCAGGGACTCAGTCATCCAACAGTTCTACATCTGGAGAGGTCTCTCTAAATCTCTTTGGAAAAAGTTAAGAACCAATGCACAAGACTCAGTTGTCTTCACTGTCTAGTGTCATTTCCAGTGCTATGGGGATCCTGTTTAGTCCACAGCTTCTGTTCCAGGAGAACATTGGTCCCATACGTCCTGTGACGTGAGTTTTCTATGGTGTTATAAGGCACTAGCGATGAAACCGATTGCATCCTTGTTGATTTCCTTCCAACACTCCCACACAACATATATCTGGAAGAAAAACTTGTCCCGTGTTTGAAATATATAGATGTTACTTTACTAAAAATTCTTCTTTGTGTTCAGAACCCTGAGTTTTTATTTCTCTGACTATAAAAGAAAGACAAATTTTAGCACCTTTGTTTTCTGCTGCTTCTTGGTCAAAGTCATTTTAGAAAATCATCAAAGGCATAACTCTATGAATGGCAGTTCAGGCCATGAACCAGCAAAAAGCTCTTGCTGCTATTATGATGCATAGAAGATGTTCACAGACTAATCTGGATTCACACTTTGAGAGGCATCCACTGATCTTTTTCCATTTAAGCTCCTGTCACCTGCACATTCAGGCAGGACAGCCAACTTCCCATTGTTGTGTGGTGCTATCTGCATCAGAGGAGATTGCTGAAGGAATAGTTTTTAGGGTGATGTCTTTCTTATGCCAAACAGTTAGTGCATTAAGCTGTTGACTTACGCTTTGAAGGCTGTATGTTTTTGTTTCAATATGTGTTTTAAGTTATTGTGCTCATTTGTTTGCTTGTACCTTTAATTTTCTGTTCTTTCAGCCTGTTACATAATTGTAGATTTAATTTACCAGTTATGCCGTCTGGCCTTAAAGCTTAACCACACAAGAAAAAGAACACTGTGAAGAGTCAGAGTACTGATAAAAAACAATTTTTCCTGAAATCCCCTGTACATAGAGCATGATTAATTTCACAGCTGTGAATCAGACCTGGCCTTGCTTAGTTTATACAGCCTATAAACAATGCATGTACATATTTATACATAATGAAACAAAGGAAGTAGCACAGAGTTTACTTGGCTAAGAACAAGTATTGCATCAGTCTAATATCTGAAAGTCCCGAGAGACAGGATGAGTCTCCCAGCTTTGCAAGATGATAATTTGATGCTCTAATAGTTTTTTATATTGATGTTATAACGCTAGGCAGATGTTTAATTCACATGTAGTCCATAGTACTGAAAACACGTGTCTTTGAAACATTAACTGTCACCAGGGTGCAACAGTTACATTGGCTTGTAATCGGAAAGCTTTGGTTTCAAACAGTGTGCTATTCCACAAAATAATGTCTAGAATAAGAACAAAAGTTTTTAAAAGTTATCTCAGTTCATACTCTTTATTCTTCTGAGAGATTGTAAGAATGGGAGTGCACTTGTGGCATACATTCTTATAAAGATTCAGAAATGGAAAAAAATATGTCTGCAGGAAATTTATATTTCAGAAGAAAGTTTTCACAGAGTTCAGAATAAAACCAAATCTTAGTAGTCTAAAATGACAGAAAACATCTATGAACTGAAATATGTAAACTGAAATTTTGACACCTGTTCCCACCTTAGTTACTTAAAAATATATTTAAATTGCTAACAGGTCTTAATAGAGAGAATAATGGTGATTAGTTCATGAGTGAATTAGAATTAGACTTAAAAAATTGTTTTGATGTGAAGTTGAGGTTGAAGGTAAAATTTCTGACAAATTTAATTTTAGAAGCTACAGCTCTACTGTTTTTTAACTTCGGTGATTGTTATGTGAGGGATATTTTGATTTTCAGTCTCCAAATGCTGCAGTGCCACATGCCACTGGTGTGCTTTCACAGAACTGCCTCAATGCCTCTGCAGAGAAACTTGACATCTATCTTAAATTTAAATCCTACTGGGGTTTGGAAAATAAGACCCAATTCATAGCCTGAGGCATCTAAATGTAAGTGTCTACATCTGAGATAAGCATCTCAGCTTCCATTAACCTAACACAATCTTCCTCTGCCATTTGGGATGACTGCCCTATGGTGTCCCAAATGCACTTATGGATGAAACAGGTAAGAAACAAGGCCCATAGAAACACTGTACCCTTCTGGATCTTCAGTTGGAGTCCAGGTAAGACACCTGAAAACATCTTAAATCTCTCTAAAACCCCAATATAAGGACAACTTAACTGAGTCCTTATATAGTCCTTCAAAGACGAGTCTTATATGGGGCAAGATTCAACTAACTAAACACAGACATCTAATGTTGTAACTTGTTCTGTTGCATGGAGTAGGCAGATACGATGCAACACTTCTGGGACATCCATATCCTTCTGGCAGCTGGAGGAAAGGTGGGCTACCCCAGAGTCTATCCAATGGCACTGTTTCCCTATGTCTGTGCATAGGGTTCATCCCAAATAGCTCTCCAGATTCCATTGATGGGCTCTTTATTTACCTCACTCACATGTTAACATCTAAATGTAGGTGTCATTGTGAGATGCCTTTGGTTTGCCCTACCCGTTTGCTTCAGTGACTGTCATGTATCACACATCCTAATAACATCTCATGTACATTGAAACAAAATCCTATTCATCTATGGTCTTTTTAAGGAAGCAGATATTTTAAAGTACTGGGTAAAAAATGTCTCATATAACATATCTCATCAACTCTAAAATGACTCAAAAAGGCATTAATAAACTGACAAAAGTAGAAATGGCTAGTCCATATTAGGAGGGTCACAAGAATGATCAGAGGGCTGGAGCACCTCTCCTAGGACAGGCTGAGAAAGTTGTGGTTGTTCAGCATGGAGAAGAGAAGGCTCCAGGGAGACCATATAGCAGCCTTCCAGTACCTAAAGGAGGTCTACGGGGGAGACCGTGAGAGGCTCTTTATCAGGGAGTGTAGAGATAGAACAAGGGGTAACAGTTTTAAACTGAAAGAGGGGAGATATTAGAATAAATTTTTCACTACAAGGGTGGTGAGACACTGGTACAGGTTGCCGAGAGAAGTTGTGGATGCCACATCACTGGAGGTGTTCAAGGCCAAGCTGGACGGAGCTTTGAGGAACCTAGTCTAGTGGGAGGTGTCCTTGCCCATGGCAAGGGGCTTGGAACTAGATGATCTTTAATGTCCTTTCCAACTCTAACCGTTCTATGATGCTATGATCAATCCAGTGGGTCAGTGACAGAGCAAAGAAGAGCACCTAAATCTCCAGAATCCCCAGCAAGTCCTGATGGATGCACTACGTCACCTTGTAAGGGTTTCAGTCACCTTGTGTGTCTTCAAATTTCTGTGTTACCTAAAGTAGTTCTGGAAATTGTATTCATTATGTTCAGAATGAAATTTCATTTTTCTATTGCAAAAATTATCTAATTTATTCCTTTTTTTCCTGTTCCAAGCTAATTTATGTACTACCTTGATAGATAAGTATCTGGTTAACACAAAAATTTGTGGATTTAACGAATCTCATAACTATTAGTTGTTTGAATTATCACAGGAAAAAAAAGATGAAACTGAAAATTATTGTTTGTCTCCTTGGGATACTTAAGCTATCAGTTCAGAAGATCTTCAGTTGTTCATGGTGAGTCTGAACTTTTGTTCAGAGAAAAAAAAGTGATTCACTGACTGAGTCAGAGCTCCCTTTCCTCTCTCCCTCTTCCTCTCTCCCTCCCCATTACTCTCCTCCCCTCATGCACCCCTGGCTCTCTTAAATTATTTCTTTTCATTTGAAAGTTGAAAACAAATGATTGATAGCAGCAAGCTACTTGGCTGCTGTGCCTCAGTCCTCTTTTCTTGGTAACTGAATCAATTCTGCTTTCAGCTGTTCTGAGGAAGTCTGAGACATGCATGTGTTGGTGAGTGCTGTCTGGACCAGTCATCCTGCATCTGTGAGTTATAGTCCTGGAAAAGCACAGCCAGCCTGAGGCAAGGTTGTTTCTGTCTGGAAGCAAGGGCAACTCTAGTTCTGGCATATCCTAGCCATGGAGAACCTGACTTTGCAACCTAATGGGATTTTAATACAAGTGGGGTTTTTGATGACAATGTTGTATGTAAAAACACATGGGAATCTGCTGACCTCATTTGAGGGTGTGCCTGATAGCTTTTCAACAAGGCCTGAAGGGAAAATTCCCACCTCTAGGCAAGTATTTAAAGCTTTATTCACATTGGATTGCACCTTGCTCTTTGAATGGCTTCAGTGATTTTATAGTTATCTAACATGAACAAAGGAGGGAGAATTTGATCTTAAGCAAATGTGTGTGTCTGCAAGACAGAGAGACAGAGGCTGGAATCATTTTTCTGAAACTGGAGCCTTAAATGGTTATGTTTTTTGCATTCCTATCTACAGTGGAAATCCTTTCCCCACAGTCAATCCAAAGCCTATTCAAGTCAATGGGTTTTGGATCTCTGTCATCTGCAGCTATGGCAGACAAACAAAACAAACTGCTATCAACTGTAATATGACCTAAGTATTTGCAGCCCCAAAGCAAAAAAAAATAATGTCTGGCTTTGGGTCATTTCAAGGAGCTTACTGAAGTGTTTGTTTCAACTGTGTTCTGTTTCTAAGCAATTTTATATAAAGGAAGCAGGAGAACATATAAGTTCATATTCAGTTATTCTGAACGTCTCATGTAGGAGTAGGTTTGAACACAGTTTTGAAACACTTTTTTTTCTTCCTCATCTCCTGATACCAATAGGCTAGTTTAGCCACACTTTGAGGGCAGAAAATCACTGGATGTCCAAGCAAAAAATGTAAATTATGCTTAAAAACATCCAAAGGAAACATTACATGTTGATCTGGCATGAGCTATTGTTGCTTCCTTGAAACACTAGTTAGGACCTGGCCCGATGTGTTTCATTTTGTCCAAGTGCTTTAGATCTGTGGCAACAAGGCCCTGAATATATAATTAATCTTGTTTACAAAAATGTAGATATTCTGAGAATGAAATCAGACTTAAAAATTGGAGACAACAGCTCACCAGACTCAATTTTTTCTTTTTCTTCTGCAAATTCCTGGTGTTCCTCTTTGCTTTTAACTGAGAGTGACTAGGTAGTCATCTGAATGAGAGGAAAAATTGAGGATATAAACACCAGTGCTTTGTCCCTAGTTGTCATAAAGTGCATAATGAGTTTGCAAGGATATACAAACTAAGTGAGTTTTTATTAATTTTCTAATTGCAATATTGAGAGAGAACAGCTCTACCTAAATTATATTGGAAATTTCCTTTCTCATGTGTTGTGCCGCATTGGATCATTTTGGTGAAAATTCCAATCAGGACTGATGTCTTAGGCACCAAAAGAAATTATACAAAAAGCGGAACATTAAAAAATGGATTAACAATAAAGGGACTTACATGAGTCACTAAAAAAACCTTTGGCAAATCTAGCTATGGTGGTTTAAGACAGTTTTTACCTTACCAGTTTGCTGGACAATTTGAAAAGGAGTGACAGAAGAAATGTGCGTTTGCACTTCTGAAGCCAGAAGTGGTGGAGTTGCACCAACTAATCCATACTGAAACATAAACACATTTACTTCTGTTACCCCAGTCCCATTGCATAGCTTCTGGCAGAAAAACAAAGCAGAAAGATGAGGGGTTTATGCCTTAAACTGATGCAGCTGTTTAGTCTGGTGCATGGGAGTTGGTGTCTAAATAAGATGTTCAGCTCAAAAACTCAATTAATGCTAGAGGGAAGAACTTCTAACAGTGAAGATCAGTGCAGTTGTTATGTTACAAAGATGCAACTCTCTTCCTCTGCCTTTAGAAGGGTTCTTACTTGCTTCAGCCTCTTTGTTTATCTTGGTTTCTAAGGTTACAGCTGATCTTGTATTTATCACTAACTCAGTGAATCTCAGTAACATCAAGCCTGTTGCCACAGAACTAAGCCGAACTTATGATCCTATTGCTGCTGGCAGGAAAATCTCTTACCAAACCATTGGCAATTTGCAAGAATTCAGCACTGACTCAAGTGAGTTCTGGATTTCCTTTCTACTCAGTCATTTAAGTACATTTCTGATTAACATCTTCATTGGACAGAGTCAGATTTGGAATCCGTGTTCATTCCATGGCTGTAGCTTCCAAAATATTTTCTTTTTACAAAAGACATTCCACAAGCATGATCAAGTAGAGTGTGCTCCTATTCTACTACCATGTATTTCAATAAAGGAAACTTTTTATAAGTTTATGGAGAATTGACAGTAGTAGACAGAAGTCCTTTTAGTGCAAGGTCCTACACCTGGGTCCGTGCAACCCCCGGTATCAATGCAGGTTGGGGAATGAAGGGATTGAAAGCACCCCTACGGAAAAGGACTTGGGGGTACAAGTGACGAGAAGTTGGGCAAGAGCTGGCAATGTGTGCTTGCAGCCCAGAAAGCCAACCGTATCCTGGGCTGCATCAAAAGAAGCATGGCCAACAGGTTGAGGGAGGTGATTCTGCCTCTCTACTACACGATGGTGAGACCCTACCTGGAGTACTGCGTATAGCTCTGGAGCCCTCAGCACAGGAAAGACACGGACCTGTTGGAGCGGATCCAGATGAGGGCCACAGAAAAGTCATTGGGCTGGAGCACCTTTCTTATGAGGATGAGCAGAGAGAGTTGGGGTTGTTCAGCCTGGAGAAAAGAAGGCTCTGGGAAGACCTTATTGCAGCCTTTCAGTACTTAAAGGGAGCCTATAAGAAAGATGGGGACAAACTTTTTAGCAGAGCCTGATACAACAGGACAAGGGGTAATGGCTTAAAACCAAAAGAGGGAAAATTTAGACTAGATATAAGGAATAATTTCTTACAATGAGGGTAGTGAAACACTGGAACATGTTTCCCAGAGAAGTGGTTAAACCACCATCCCTGGAAACATTCAAGATCAGATTGGATGGGGCTCTGGGCAACCTCTAGTTGAAGATGTCCCTGCTCATTTCAGGGAAGATTGGATTAGATGATCTTTAAAAGTGCCTTCCAACCCAAACTATTCAATGCTTCTATGATAACGATATTTGTACAAGCTCTCATGCACTTCACAGAAGAATCACAGAATGATATGGGGTTGGAAGGGATGTCTGGAGATCATCTAGTGTTCAACAACCCTGCCAAAGCAGGTGCATCTAGAGCAGGTTGCACAGGAATACATCCAGGTGGGACTTCATGAATTTTTACTTTCTTAAAATGTGGTGTTCCAAGTCAGGTTTAAAATCAGAGTTTATAATTAAAAACTGATCCAGAAAAATCAAAGTTAGACTATGCCATCACTGCCCTTGATGCTCAATACAAAACAAAGACATATGAGTATCTCATTGAGAGTAAAGGGAAAGCTTACCTCCCATTTATGCCCCAAAATTCTTCCTTTGCATAATAAAATGGACTTCTGCCTTATTCTGTGTAATTACATTCCACAGAAATTGCATTTATAGATATGAACATTCAAAGTATGTGGTATGCATGTGAAATATTATATTAAAGGAAAATCATCCTTCAGATCTCAAGGAAAGCATACAAATTATCTGTGTGTTTATCTATGCTTTTTTCAGGTGCTAGTGTCACTACAAATAACAGCATATTCAGTTCTGAAATTGATGTAACAAGGTATGAACTGAAAAAAATGTTTTCTCCACAAGGAAATAAAGGATTTCACAATAAATATTTTCTGTTTTCCTGAAAAACTCACATGTAACTGACCATAGATTTTTTGAAGGAACATATAAATGGTGATGCTTTTCACCCCAAAGCCTTTTCTCTGTAACTGGTGAAATATGAATGACAAAAGTTTTCTGAGAGAAAAAATCCCTCCCTGCCTTATGTCAGAGACATACATCATGGCCTTTCAAGAAATGATTCAAGGACTCTCCTAAGACAGGACCCCAGGAATGTTCCTAGGTAAGCATCCTGTCTGGTGTGCTTTAAGTCAGTCACGGGACAATATCATATTAACATTTAGGAACAAGTACAGCTGGGCTTGTCCTGGAGTACAAATGCTGGCCAATGCTACCAAAGATAAATCAGGTATAGAAGTGAAAATCTGGCCATTAGTTTTGACTCAGGGGCAATTCTGCAATGTCTCTAACTCTAATAAAGTAGTAATACACAATGAAAGCCTTAAAACACCCCAATAATTTTTTACCAACACATCTCAAACACAACCCAGGGAGGTCTATTCTCTGTACAGGTGAAACTTCAGGCTCTATGAGCAGTAAGATTTTGACTTGTCTTTGAGAATGCTCAGCAAAGGTTGTCGGTCAGGTAGTGCTCATTGTAATGTAGCATATCTGTATCCACTGATAGCAGAATTGGAACGAATCACTTAGAAACCGGGGTGAATTAATTATTTTTCTGGTTTACTGATTTAATTTAAAGTAACTTCACATTGTTCACAGTCGTGTATAGACTGAGTCCATTGTTGTGATATTCTGTGTATATGTGGAAAACAACATCAAATAACTCCTCATTTTTATTATTATCATAAAAACAGTTCAGGACAGAATCTGTTAAACATCAGTTAAAGCTAAATTGCATGGAAATGAGGACTTCTGTCCATTCTCATTAAAGGTTTAGATAAGGATAAGTCCGGATTGGCTTAAAACAAAACCTTTTTAATTATTATTTTTAAATATATATAGAGAGATCTATTAATCAAAACTCAGTAACTACTAAGGTAGTAATTAAACTTGTCACATGGAAAACCTTAGAATTAGGCCTTGGATGGTTTTTCAAGTCAGTCCAGATTAATTTTCATAAGATTTCCAATGCAAAATTTTAAAATAAGTACTAGAATTTTGAAAAATACTTTTCTCTTGAACTAAACTTCTGAAACATTTTTCAAAGCATAGCTTTAGAGGAACATGAAGCAAGAGACATATACAACCGTGTCTGCATTGATCATATTTTACTGTAGTACACATGAACAATATTTGAAAAATAAACAAAACAAAACAGGTTTTAGTTTTGATTTACAGCCAAAACACGTATTAATGAAAATTATCCAGTTTTTCACTCAATCTTAAGAGTTTTCACTACAGGTGAGGGTATTGAAAACGGTGACAGATAAATGTTATACGGAGTAATTTATCTCTTCATCTTGTATTATGGCTTAAAGAGAATTGTTCTACTCAGTTATTAGTTACCCACTCTTTTTCAAGCATTATGGAAACAAAGAATCAAAAGGAGTTTCCAGTAAGGGTGGAAAAATAGAAGCACAAACATATAATATACTCAGAATCACACACAATCAGAGAATGGCTGAGTTGGAAGAGATCACTGAAGGTCATCCTGTCCAACCTCTCTGCTCAAGCGGGGCCACCTAAAGCTGTTTGCCCAGGGCCAAGTCCAGGTGGCTTTTGAGTATCTCCTAGGAGGAAGACTACACAACCTCCTTGGGCAACCTGTGCCAGTTCTTAGTCACTCTCCCAGTAAAAAAGTCTTTGCTGATATTCAGATGAGACCTCCTGTGTTTCAGTTTGTGCCTGCTGTCCTCACTCACATTACTAAAAAAGCAGAAACACAGAGACGTTCATTAACAGTCAACAGTTCTAGCTTCAATAGTAAGTTATTCTTTCAGGGAACTGATTCTTCCTTCCTCAACATCCTGAATTCTGAAATGCAGTTGCTTATAATGATGACTAAGACATTCAAAGCATGCAGAATTTGGTATTATTTAATATTCATACCCACCTCGAATTACCTGGTAAAACAGATGTTCACATTGATCTACTTACAAAACTCCCATTTTGGACTAACAAACAGTAGTGCTTTCTCTAGAGTAAATTAAGCTTTGGGACAGAATATTCCTTTGGATTCTATTAATGTGACTGAAAACAAACCTGCTGGAATGAATCTAACAAGATTAAAAGAACAGGTTATCACCTGTTCATTTTCTGTTCTACAGACAGTATTTTACTTGGATATTAGTAAGTCCAATATTTTTTATTTCTATGTATAAATGATCAGATTTTTGCTTCTAGAGGAGAATTTTTAGATTCATAAGGTTAAAGTTCATTTAGCATTTAAGAGACAAATGAGGTCAGTATTAGTACTGCAAACGTTTTTCATTATAAAAGTTTAGTCACAGGCTGGTTCAGAAGTTGAAAATACCATAAGGGGAGTGCAAGACAGTAATCTCCTTCGTGACAGTGACAATTCCCAGGGTTGTTTAATACCAGTAAATGCTCTCATGTATTTGAAAAAGAGCAGTATTTCATATGGATAGAATCCAAAATACCATGGTTCTTGAAATTTTAAAAGCATTTTGTTGGGTTTGTTCTTCTAACTCTGTTTGTAATCTTATATTTTGTGTGCAAAATAGACTTCAGGTTGATTTTGGCAGATGTTTATTGTTTTATTGTTGAAATGAGCAGAACTAGGTAAGTAAGAGGAGGAACTGTGGCTGAAGAACCACCCTAGAAAGTTGCCGAAATGCCATCTCTTTTAAACAGATTTGAAATTTGTCTCCTTTCTTCAGCATGGTTATTTGAAGCCCAGATGTCTTTTCCTGTTTCTAAAACACTGTTATAAGCTGCTGTTTATTCTATATGTTTTCAATCCAGCTACTCATGCTTCTTACGTCATCTGTCACATATTCATTTTATTCTGGAAAACTTCTGCCAGCTAAGATCTTATTTTACTTCAGTGCCTTTCTGTCTTCAGAATAAATGAGATTTTTTTCCATCTTCTGTAGTATTCCAGTTTTAGTTCTACAGCATTAAAGCCTTGATTCAATATTTTTTTGATTTCGGTTGAAGGATAAAATTATTATTTTTTTCAGCACATTCTTAACGTTAAACGTGGGATTTCTTTAGTTCCAAGGATTCTTTGCTGCTTTGATAAAATAAATTTAGCTCAGGACTTCAATACTAAAATAACTTTGGTACCAAAGCAAGAATGAATATTACTGGTTTCATCTGCTCACCTGTTGTACTTTACTGCTACTGAGGCTAACACAGATTTCACCAAAAAACAATGGCAATAATAATGTGAACATGTTTGGCTTTTTCATGCTCACAAATATTTCAAAAAGGACATTAAGATAGTCTCTGGCTATTCCCACCACACAACACTCCCTAACTAAAACCTTTGATGAATATTCAGCTGTGAGCCTGGAAATGATATAAACCAGCTATGCTGACTCTAGACTACGTGGAAATTTCTCCACTGTAAAAAAACCTTTGTTGTCATGCTGGGTTGTGCAACACAAGAACCTGCTATATTCATTGCAATGCTTGAAATGTCTCTTTCCATATAAACATTATTGATAAATTTTATTTTCAGTTTCAGCAGTTCTGGTGGATTTTAACTAGACTAATGATAAAAAGGTATTTGATTTTTGCATTTAACATGTTATTTTTTCAAGTCACTCTCTTAAGTCTATTTTTCTGTAACGCATACTAAGCCAATAGTATTATTTTATTTTAAAATAAATAAATAAAAAGAAATCATAAGCTGTCATTCTTAAATATCTGGGAACATTAAAATGCTACCAACATAGTAGCAATCAAGAGTGTATTTCAACAAGATCTTGCTCATTTTCCTTTCTTAAAAAATGAGTAAAAGAAAATCCAAATAAACAGACAAATAAAACCACACCCCAAAACACTGAGACAAGTAGGATCAGGCTTCCTCAGCCTGTTTGACAGTCTCAGGAAGCCCATGCCTCTAAAATTGAGAGACACTAGAAACATTTCCATTGCCTTCTACACACTAGTGATACTTCTGAATAATGTGACTGTGAACCGTGTTTTTCTTACCAAGTAAGTTAGTATTGAACCTCAAAGTTTATTCAGTAGAACAACAGTGTGATACAAGTGCATGTACAAGAAAATAAAATTTATAAAATATGACTTTTCAGAAATTTTTTGTTGCCTGTGTTTTAGACAGTAAAGCTGAAATGACACAACCAATAGAAGACTGTGTATTAATATGGCAAGTAAAACGCAGATCCTATAGCATGCTACATGGCAGCTGAAGATAAAAAAACAATGTAAACAAACATTAGTATCCCTACTCTTGTGTTTCATCATGCCTCTTCAGCTAGCTTCCCAAGAAAAATTAGATCTAGCCACATAAATTTCAAGTAGCTTGAATCTATTTAGGTGGAGCGCAATGGAACTAAGGATCTGGAAATCCCCTCTGCCAAGACGAGAGTCAGAATACATGCCTTTTGCATAACCCCTCTCTTCACAGCTGCTTTTCAAAACATGGCCTGGTTATATCTCCTTTGTGCTAGCTGTGCTAAGAGCCAGGGGTACTGGATCTGTTTGAACAAGTGCCCTGGCCTCTCTTCTTAGGTATTAAGCCAACCTTCTGTAGCAGCCAATATAGATTTGGCTTGGAGAATTTTTCTAGGGTGCAAAAAAACAAGTATGCTATGCAAGCCCTTACTATAAGCTCTTTCTGTATTATATGCACAATACAGATAGTCTTTCCAATTTCGTAAATGAAACATTGTACGCACACCTTCAGTTAACTCTTCGGCTGCCATGAATGCAGAATATTTGTCTAGGCAGCCAGAGTGTTTATATAATAATACTAAATGAATTAATGCCTAATACTAAGTAGCACCTGACCCATTGGACCAGAACTGTAGTGTGCCCAGGGGTCCAAGGGCACAAAATAGTCTGTAAGCTACAGAATACTGTCTAGGATAGGAAAAAAGGATACTGACACATGGGAAATCACAGGGACACACTATAACACAGTTGTTCAGCATGGTAGACAGCTGGCAATTTTTCTATAACATTTTTTAGCTAAAAGCAAAGTATGATGGGAATAGGATTACAATAGGAATGTGATGAGCCTTGTATAGTTGTTCTGAGTGAATACACTTTCATCTACCCTGAAACGGGTAAGCAAAGGACCATTTCTTAATTTACAATAGGCATCTGAAGGCCAATACTAGCTCCTCACTCTTGTTGTGTTCTTGACTTTGTGTTCTGAGAGGTGTAAAAGTAAAATAACTCCAATGAAAGGCTGCATTTCAAGAATGAATATGAATCAGTACAACACCAACTTTTGCTGTCAGTCTCTTAACTGACTCTTGATACACTGCCACCTTTAAATCACATATGGCCTTTGATAGACAATGATATTTAGCTATACTTCGGCATTTAACTTTATTGATTTTTTCTTTTAGAGGAAATTAAATTCAATGGGTTTTTTATTGATTTCATTGAAATGAACTAATGTTTTGTTAGCTTTTGCCAAAGAACTATACTCAGTGCTGCCAATCTTAAAACAATGTATATTTATTTGTAAATAAACTTAGGCTTTTCAGAAAATTAGACAAACTTGATTCAAAGTAATTTGTCCTATTTTTATTTTATGGCCCGGGCATATCAGTATTGATTCCTGAAATTTATACCACATCAGGAGATGTCTATACAGTTCTTGCAAGATATCCATATCCTGATGAAACTCTTCAAATAGATTACAAAACATGCTGAAAAAAATGTCCTACATGATCAACAGAGCTGAACATTTTGTCCTGATTTGTCACTGAGAACGCCTGGATGGAGATCCCCATGGGAAAATTACTAAGCTGATATGATATGAGCCTTGTCTAGAAACAACTTCTGGACTCAAGACTTTTGTGCAGTGCACACTATGCAGCCTAGGCATGCTGTTTTTCCAAATTTTTCCCTGAGAAAAACCAAAGATAAAAAGAAGTCCATCTAAACCCTTGTGGAAAACAGTGAGGGAGGAATCCCTGGAAAGAAGATGTAGCCTGTTAGGTCTGTCAAACTGAACTGGAGTGCCATTTGTTGAAATATCATTTGAGCAGATGGATTATTGAACTGGAATGCAACTTAAATGTAAGCATTAGGGCATTCACTCAGCACAGAACACAATAGCACACATATGTTTCAAGAGAGAAAATGTGCTTTGAGAATGTATTTTTGGCTGATTATATACGTGGATGACTGAAAATGTAAATTATTTTAATTACTCTTTTGTAAAGTAAGTATTTTTCTGTTAAGATACTGCGATTGCAATGTAGTGAAAATTAGGCAGACATGTGTGTCTAAATGCAACTCTCTGATATCAGTAGGTATGTGAGACTGTCCTACAGAAGACATTGTATGATCAAGATCTTGAAAATCCTTCTAACATCCCTAGCTGGTATTAGTCTTCTCATAACCGTAGAAGAGAGGAAAATGCCACTGACCTGGGAGATTTTTCTGTTTTGGTGTCATATGTTCCTAATCTTTCTTCTCTTGACCTAGTCAATCCAGGGCTGCCTTGTGAAGTTCACAGCTCTCTTGTGAAATTGCTTTGGCTCACAGTAGGAGGATGGTTGATATGTCTCAGTCTGAAGTTATGCTCTTGAAATGTTATTGAAAGCAATCTCAAATAACTGTGTTTGATTTTTTTCTGTGAAAACCCATAGGAAAAGAGACCATAAAATGAAGAGACTCACATTTTCTTGTATGTGCCACTGCCTTCAGACTATACAAGCATGAACAGATGTCTAGTTGACTTTTGATATTGTCATCCTCCTTGCTCACAGATCTAAACTTTTAGCATGTAAAAGATCACTTATCTTTATAAAAGAATCAGTGATTGCAGAAACATCTTGATTGCCTATACACTATAGAATTCTAATTTTGTCAATGAAGTCTGTATAAATTACACACATTTTCTTCCAAATTATTTAAATTTTTTAAAGCGTATTAGGAACAAAAGAAAATTTTTTAATAAATTAGACCCATAACTATATGGAGGGGGTTTTGTCCTAATGCAGAAAAGGCAAGTACATTTGCTATGTGTTTCTGTGCTGTATTTAAAAAGCAGCAAGCTCCTTTGCAGTCAACTATAAGAGGCTGAGGAGATTTTGATTAATATTCTTATTTTTTAAGATGCGAAATCCTTGATGAATGTATAGTAGTTTCCACTGGAAAACAGTAACTTAGATGCAGAATAGAATTTTGGTCTGAACTAAAAAGAGGAATTTACACCCTAAGAGAAATAATGCCCAGACTGGGAACTCACTGGGAATAAAAGTGATACTGGGAATAAAGATGATATAAATTTATGTTAAACTGGGAACATTTGATCCTCAACCTTTGAGTCTTACAATGAA
>VXAK01025042.1:19907-36872 GCA_013399435.1 Arenaria interpres
AAAGTGAAATGATTTATAGTTCTGAGCATTATCTAAAATAAATGTTACAATATAAAAATGGATTAGAAGCATAAAAATGAAAATGTAACAGGATTCAGAGTCCTTATGAAGTTTGGACCCCGATCACTAGATAGGCTTTGTTTACGTGATCGGTCCTCATATGATTAATATTAGCTCACAGTATGGTATTTTCAAGATTACTTTTTCAAAAGGCATTAAAAAAAAAAAAAAGTCATGTTGCTCATTTAACTATTTTGTTTTTCATTTTTCCCTTCTGCATTCTTTAGCTAAAACAACTACATTCTTTTTAGTGGATCCAGATAGTGAATGATTTATAAAACCTCTGAACCAGCTCTGGATTATGAAACCGACCCTAAAGTAAGACTACAAAATGATCTGTAAACAATGTTTATTCCAAAAAGATGCTTTCTCTGTTGAAGTTTTCCTATTTCTTTCTATTGATTTTAAAGGATATTTTTGCTTTAAGATATATTATGCAATAAAAGTCCTGTGGGGCAAGGAAAAGGATTAGACAATAAGAGTGGCAAGTCTTCAAAAAGGATTTTCTCCAACAATTTCCATGACCCTTTTTCATATATGAACTTCACCTTGCAGCTAAGCTGTTAACATTTAACTTAATTTGATACTTATAGAAGCATGTTCTCAGTCTAAAACTATATACTAACATGCATTTTCACTACAAACTACTTAAAATTGAAATTGAGAAGAGTTTCTTTAAAAATCATCAACTAGAAAAAGAAATTTTAAATACTATTCCAGTGCACAAACTTGGGAGACTTTCAGTTTATTTCATTGGGGTTCAAACTGAGTCATAAGACATTCAGTGCTGCCTCTAAATGGATTGTGCCAAAAACCTGAAGTACCACAGAATGGTCATTTAATGTACATCAGAAGCTACTCTCTGTGGCAAATATAACCTGAAGTAATGTGCGGAATACAACACTTACAGCCTGCAAAAAAAGAGACATGAAGAAGAAAACACATGCAGGGAATAATTTAATTGAATTTTAGATGATTAGGTGTCTAGTTTTGAGCTAAATAGGCCTTATTTATATTCAGTGGAGTAAAATAAGCAATTGTGAGGTGTATAACCTATTTATTTCATAAATCGCATACTTGGGGTGCTTAATTCTTTTCATGAACCATAAAGGGAGCTTTTGTTGACTAGATAATAGATACTCATTTTCATGGAGGTATGAGTATCACACAAGTGTGTTTTGCCATGTGTCCCCTGAGGCAAAGCTTAGGATGCTTTCCCTCCTGGATCTCACTAGGCACAGGAAGGGAATGAAAGAATGCTTTACAGCTGCTCAGAGGACAGGGAAAGATTGTAAATATTTTCAGAAAAGCTGTATAAATTATAATATGGTTTTACTGTTTGGGTTTGTATGGGTCCTTATACCACATTAATTGCTTTGGTAACTGTGCACGTTTCAGTCATGTTTTAACTAACACAACTGAAATGTTCAGATTGGTTTTTCCACTAATGATCTGCCTGGGGAAAACTGCTATACAGGGGATTTTTTTAGCCTGTTAGTACCTCCCCTGACAGTATGTGAAAGTGGATGGGCAACTGATAGGTGTTTAGAGTTTGTCCTGACTGAGACCTGAAATATTTGATTTTTCAGTATATTCCCCTTTTTAAAGCCAATGGTAACTAACTTTCAAGTTATTATAACAGGTCCAGGTGATGGGAAATTTTGAAGTTTGTGCACAGACTCCTCACTGCACAACTGTCTTTGTCATACCACATTTTGATAACAGAGCTGGAAAACTGAACATGAACACTTCTTGTAGAGCCAATACCTTGGAAAGATCACACCCACCTCCCCCCCCCAAGCTGTGAGTCATAGTGGGGTAAAAATGAAATAAACCATAAAAAAAATTCCTGCAGATCTCCAGTTAAAGGCGTTCTCTCTTCTGTCTGATGTTTTCTGGGAACTCTGAAAATGCATCCGTCCATCAGCAGTGTGTAACTTCTACAGTCCATGCCCTTTTGACCTCTAAACTTCCACTAGAATGAACTGTTTCCTCTGCTCCCATGCCACTTCTGTAAAGTCCCAATCCCTCAGCTCTCCATACTGTTGGTTCATCCAGTCCACCTTTGGGAATTTCCTATGGAAATCGCTATAAATATGTATCAATTTCTTTATTTAATTCCAGTTTCTGTCTCCTGTCATTGTCTTTTGTACCTTCATGTCAACCAGGAAGGGCATAAACAATCGAGGAGACTAATTGTCACCTAATGTTTTGTAAAGGCAGCAGGGAAAGCCTGTGCCAGTTAAGGCTTCAAGAGCTTCATTGGGAAGCAGGCTGAAAAGCTTAGAAACTCTTTCGGCAAAGGAAGGACTCGTTGACCTGGGATGAGATTCCAAAGTCTGTGGCTGAGAGAACTTTTCCCTTAAGGCAATGAGATTCTTGACCCATGCACCACATATTTTAATCGAGCTTTTATCACATTCACTGGTGTCCTCAGTTGTACAACTGATAAGAACCCCAAATTCATAGAAAAGTTACATAGTCCAAGGCACGAACTTGGTTTGGTAATACTGTATTTTGATTTTTCTTAAATAAAAGTTCTTGACAATTCCCAATTTGTTTGAAAAAATGAAGAAGAGTGTGTCAGTTTGAACTGCATGTATCCCTTGAATATCCTAAAAAGAGGCTTATCCTTTAATCAGCTGAAGTACTCATTAATACACAGAAGTGTTCACAGAATTATATACTTGAGTCTCATGGTGATGACCAATTACAAAAACAAAAACCAAATGACAGTTGAGAAGAGCAACTTGCATACAAAAGCATAGCCCAGACTGAAGAAAGTTTGAAGAAGGGGGTTATTGTTTCTGCATATAAATCTTATTTCTTTTATGCACTTTTAGCATTTCCAGATGGCAAGTTGCTGTTACAGAGAAAAAAACAATAACCAAAAAAACCCCAAAAAACACAAAACCCCACCATATAAACCTCCTAAATCATGCATTGGCACAATCACAACACAAATCAAAACTATAAATAAGGAAGATCCATTTTTTTGTGTAGGTAAGTACTTCCTGCATCATCCTTTTGGGATTATTGCACTGAAACACGTTTACCCACATAGTAAACGACCAACAGAGTAATGTCACTAACCATGACTACACTAGACAACTTTTATTTTCTTCTTTTTCTCATCATTAGTATTCTAATAAACTCCAAAAATGTAGTGGGTTTTTTATTATTGTTTTTCTAAATACCAAAAATCTCACAATTTCAATACTGTCATATATAAATCAACATAATAACTCAATCAATATTCCACTGCATTGTGCATAATGCCAACACCACCTTAGAAAAATCAAAATGACTTTAAGCCTTTACTTGTTTTGTTTTTTTTTCCTTTTCTTTCACACACGGATTTCAAAGGAAAACTTGAGAAAGAATGAGAAATAATCTGAGAAGTTAAAACAGAGGAGAAATATGGGAAGATGTTGAAAAAGTGACAAAGCAGGAAAAATGAAGAAAGAAATGGGATGAAGAAATGGAAGTGAGAAATGTAGAAAGGCAAGAAGGGTGACTATAAGGCTGAGATGGAAACACACATTTAATATTTTTAGTAAGGTATTTCCAGAATAATGTCATATATCTGTAGGAAATGATCTTGATTATTTTTATTAGGGAACGTAATTCCGTGGTGGCTGGACTTTCATGCTTGTGCTCCAGTCTTCAGATTTTTGGGACTTTTTGGATCTTCCTTCCGATGATATTAGTCTCCAAGAAGTCATTATATATTTTACTGAGCTAAAGGTTTTTTCATATTTATTCAGCTTCCATTTAGAATCCATTGGGCTTAAAATTGTATGGTTATATTGTAATACAATTTTATTTTATAGGGAAAAAAAATAATACTTGCATAAATTCTGGCTAGGACAAAAGGATGTAGGAATGGTCCCAAAGCATATGGGTTAAATTAACGCCTGCTGAGTTGCAGTGCCAGCATTTGTCTGATTTAATGACATGATTTAAAATAATTGGAGGGGGTCTTGAGCATCCTCCATATGATTTTCTGATGAATTAATTTTAAACAGAGGACCAGGGAACATTTGAGACCACTAGTGTGAATGTGTTTCTGTTGGTTAACAGTGAATAATTGGCCTAGTTTCTTGTCCCATTTCTTCTTCAGGAAAATATAATTAATTTAAAAGTGCTGGCCAGTGATATGCATTGCATTGCTGCAAACCGTAATAATAAGGCTAACCTCTGGAGTATCAAAAGCAGGTCAGATGGTCAGGAGTGGCACAGGCAACAAGACCGAACCAACAGGAAACAGCTCGATCAAGTTAAATCTGTCACTTCTTAGGCCAGTAATATTTAAAAATATGAAGAGTTATTTGCGATAAAACACTAATACCAAAGTAAAGGAATATTAAAGGTGACATTTTAGATACCAGTCATGCTTCTGAAATTTAAGAGTAAAAATAAAATGAGAAAGTGTGTTTTTCCTAGTGCCTGAGTTCTTCCCAATAGATGAGTGAAACATAATTTCAATGGTTTTTTTGATGATTACTTCAAAACCACTCTTTTCAACATACTATTTTGCCTTCAACAAGCATCTCTTTTGTTTCATGATGTAAGATGTTATCTGGTTTTAAAAGGGTGCTTTTCAAACTGTTAGGCCTAATAAAATACCACAATTATTTGATTTTCTCATTTGGTTAACTTAGTGGGCAGGCATGCAGATGTGAATCTGGAGTTTCAGTTATGTAACAGAGATCAAAATCCCACCCAAGAATTGTTTCATGAAAATGTTATAAAGGAATGCATACGTATACATTAAACATGGAGAGTAATTTAGGAAGTGAACGTGAATTATCTAATCAGAACCAATACATTCTGTTGCATTTTGGCAACTACTGTCCATTATAACACAGACACAGCATAGTGGATCTGTACTACATTATGCTCTACCTATACTACTTTGGTTTTAGGATATGAAAATCTCGGACTATGAAATGAACATTCCAAATCCAAAACTGAGCATGGGATGTGACCTACTATACAGTAATCACAACGACTATAGCTTTTCTTGGAAGACAGCTCATTTTAAAGTCCTTATTTCATATATTTCTTCAAGTTACATACAACAGCCCCAACCTTGGTTGGAGTTAACCAGCCTGTTTATTCAAGTTCTTGAGTAAGTTTTCTAATGCAGAGTGAATTTCTGCATAGCTTAGCAGGCTTAGTACTCCGGCTATTTAAAAAAAAACCAGGAGGTCTGGATGGTTACTGAGCGGAATATTTAGCTCATGAGTTGAAACGAATTTTGAACCTTGAGTAGAACAGTTGGATTTTATTATAATTTCTACTTTGTAAAAATTTTACATTTCCTGAGAAATTTTAGGTTTCCTGACTGAAAAGACTGCATTATTTGTTCAGTAAAGAATCCCAGCGTTTTTCTTGTGGATGCATTTACAGACTGTGAGAAATTTCTCATGTTTCTACTTTTAAAATAATTTTCCCTGTACTTGTGTCCGACTAGTTGAATGAAATAACACAAGTACAAGCAAATGTAAATTTCCCATTTTCCAAGTGAAATCACTTTAATTTCAGAAATATTTTTTTCACAGAAACTTTTAGGAAAATGAAAAGCTCTTGGTACAAATGGAACAATCTTCCTTCACTCAAAAGGGTTTTGGCAAAACAATTCCGACTAGTTGTACTCAACAATAGCGACCTCAGTATGACCTCTTACATTAACATCATTTACATGAACCCAGAGAATGTAAATCAGCCTATTAAAGCCAAATGTTTTTATTTACACTTGATTTCACCTTGAAAAAAGTCAATTGAGTCCTTGTGTTTTGAAAAAAAAAATTCAAAAAAAATTGTTGGTGATAATTCTACAAGTTTTAAAGGCAGAGAAGACTTCTTCAGTCAGCTGGTCTGAGTTTTTTCTTTAACACAGTCAAAACTAGGAAGGTAGGGAACTGATAGCAGTCCAGACTCTGACCTCAGCCATCTGACCTGATTTTCAGAAGAGTTGAACATGCGGACTTTAAGCTGAAGTTAGCAGGCCTTGCAGCTGTGTGGTTTGCTTGCCAATCAGCCTGTTGGCCTGAGAATAAGAAAATAACATTAAACTGGCTAAGGACTGGGGAAGACAATCATTGTTTATTAACAGTAATGCTGGGGTATTGCTTTTATAACAGCTTGACCTACTTTATTTTAAGAAAGAATATGCAATACAGCTAATTTATTTTGGAATACACCATCATGAAACTTAAGCTGAAGTTTCATTTTTTTAAGATAGTAGCATTCATATTATCATACCTAGGATAATGTTTTATAGACTTAAAAGCAAAACACTGTCCAATCGCTGTGTCACAGGGGGGTTGTGACAGAGTCAAAACATGCCTTTTCATTTTACTGAGCTGTTTCGTATGATACATCTTTCCAAGACCCTGAAAGTTTATTGTCTGTAAACTGCATTATACAATTAATTATTAAAGTACTGTTTAACATTCTTAGAATACTAGAACTGGTGACGTAATAAAAAATATATTCCTGAAGGTGGGATTCACAACAAGGTTGTTTGAGAACAAAATCTGCACATTTTAAAGTATCTACTGCTTTCACAGTACAGTGGCAGTGCAAATATGACACCCTAAGTTACCCTAGATGGTGCCTAAAAGCCCATTATAAATTCATGAAGCTGGTAGACTCACAATAAACTTAAGCGAGAAGTAAATGATTGCGTAGTCAGTAGGCTTCACTCTACTGACTTCAATAAATGCTGGCTGAGGCTCTGTCCTACAGCCCCACCACTTTTAACTTCCAGAGACTGGAGTCCAAAAGAACAAGAGCAATTCCTGGAGTCAATAATGTTCCTCTTTTATCTTTAATATTTAAAATATATGCATTTATACAAAAAGATTGAATTATTAAAAAATCAATGAAGATTATTATGCTTTTCATGCACTTTTTTCTTCATAGTCTCTGTTCTCCTCTAGTCACAGAATCACAGAATCACAGAATCTTCCAGGTTGGAAGGGACCTTAAAGATCATCTTGTCCAACCGTCAACCTAACTGACAAAAAATAGACGCCCACACAACATACAAGGAGCATCACCATCACTAAACCATACCTCCCAGCACTACATCAACCCGTCAAATGTCCTCAATGAGCACAATGACGTGAACTCAAAATAGCTGCCCATGTGCAGAACAGCTCTTCACTAACGCCTTACTAATGTAAATGAAGAAATGAAATTGTTTCCATCAGCATCATCCACATCCCTGTTCTCCACTTTGTCACTGCTATCAGATGGGAAGGCTTCTGGAAGCGTTGGGCCATGGGAGGGTGAAACTACGCTATGACTAATCTTCCTCTGACGTCAGCTTTCTTCCAAATTCTAAAGGCAGGTTTATGTAGATCCTTTGCATTCCTAATCAGTCCCAGGACCAGATCTCAGAGGTACTTGGTGATTTTTTCCTCATTCTGGAAGTGCAACTTGACGAATTCAACAATGGCAAACACACGTTTTAAGAACAAAAAGCCCATTCAAATAAGTTCTAAATTAAAACCTAGAGCACAAATGTGATGGGTTTTCAAATAGTACAGTAAACAACGGATGCCAGATTTCTTTTAGTTAGTTTTCAAATTAGTTCAAATAATAAAAAAATATAAATAGTAAGTAATTGCAGTTAAAGCCACCTGAGTCATGTTTATATTTCCAGACTACTTCACACACACAAGTTACCTGTCAAAGAAATACTTTAGTTTCCATGTTTTAAGGTAGTGCACTGTAAAAAAAAAATCTGTGCAGGTTTTAGACCAGGGTAAAAAAAATGATCTTGCAATGGCAAAAGATTTTGCTAGACTGTTTAATGATTGCTTAGCCCACAAGAGGCTGTTAGAAAACTATTAAACAGGAAAAATCACTTTATTGACTTGGAAAAACATATGTGCTTACTGTTAATTTTCATCCTCTTTAATGGGAGAAGGAGTAAATAAGTACTGCCAAGATCTGAAAGAGTATTTCACAGTTCATGTAGGCTAAATGTGCTTTTCCTTATATGTATTGCCATATGATGCTAAAGTCAGTGTTCAAGTAATCAAAACAGGCCTTTTCACGTTTCCGTGGTTCCTTGAATCTTGTGTTCTGCTTTCTTTTTGACTCTGTACGGGATACCTCAAAATAACTTTTAATAACTGTACTTCTGGTTTATCTACTTTTTTTTTTTCATAATATGTTCATTTAGGTGCCACTAGATTACAGTCTCCTTGAACTTTGAAGGCCTTGCTGCTCCTCACCAGAGGGCTTCAGAAGTCTGAGGCAATGACAGCAACAGAACGTATTTTACCACTGCAAAAGTACCTGTTATTTCAAAGGATGTAGAAGATAATTCTCCTCTTTTCAGAAATTTCCTGTGTTGTGTCAACCCACAATCAGTTGGAATGTCAGGCAAACATCAACATTGAATTTTGCTTTAAGGATTCTTGTGAAAATTGGAAAAATAACAAGAAAAACACATGGCTTATATGCGTAAGACACAGAGACTATATTTACTTCCAATTAACTGAGAGTCAATCGCAGCTGATGGAGTCCATAATTCAGTAGGCCTGCGTTTTCCATTAACTTGGATGAATACTTGGATGTGATACTCTGAAGCCAAAAATTCATATTTCTTCAACTGTTTAGTTAGCTTCACTAGCTAAGCAATCTGCAATGGCAAATTTCCCCTCTGAGCCCTGCTGTTTACTCCTCCAGGTCATTGCTGCTACTCAGTAAGGGTAGACCCAGCTTGCCCTGGTCTTTCTGAAGGGAAGACATACTGTGTTATCCATCTGGTTCTTACTGAATCCTTCTCCTCAGTCATCATAGCTTTGGGTGTAAAGTGCTTTGGGTATAAGTGCTTTGGGTGTAAAGTGAAAGGACTATGTTTCAGGTGATCCTTGGTCAAGTGTTTTGCTCTTTCTATACTCGCATTTTTGTTTCTTTCTTTGTGGTTGCTTTGTTGTTTTGGTTTTTTTTATGTTGCTCCCAATTTTATAAGCAAGTGTTTATCTTTACTTTTTGCTGAAGGAGCATGGTCTATTCTTTTTCCTTATTTGTTTTAATAACAACAATGATACTTCTCTGATTAGGGGCTCATTTCTTCAGCCACTGAATTATTTACAGATATTCATTCTGGGTGCAGGCAGATAATTTCCTTCTATCTTGGATGAACAGATGACACTATATTAGTTTTAATTTTTATTTTCCAAGTAGAGAGTGTGTCAAAAGCTGTAGTACCATGCTACTGGTAGTACCATGCTACCGGTATGTTTATAACACAGACCAATCTCCTGGTGTTGATAGCTCTCTGAATGCTTTTTTAAGCATATTTCACTGAATTTCACTGAATTTCACTGAATTTTTAGAGTTGGAAGGGACCATAGAGATCATCTAGTCCAACTCCCCTGCTAAAGAAGGATTGCCTAGAGCTTGTCAGAGCGTGTTACTCAGGACGGCATCCAGGCGGGTCTTGAAAATCTTCAAAGAAGGGGACTCCACAACCTCCCTGGGCAGCCTGTTCACAGTTCACCCTCACTGTGAAGAAGTTTTTTCTCATATTTGAGTGAAACCTCTTATGTTCCAACTTGTGCCCTTTGCCCCTCGTCCTCTCACTGGCAACCACTGAAAAGAGTCTGGCTCCCTCCTCCTTCAACCCACCCTTGAGATACTTATAAGCATTAATAAGGTCTCCCCTCAGCCTTCTCTTCTCCAGACTAAAGAGTCTCAGCTCTCTTAGTCTTTCTTCGTAAGGGAGATGCTCCAATCCTTGAATCATCTTTGTTGCCCTTCGCTGGACTGTTTCCAGTAGTTCCCTATGGTGTTATTCTTGGTGTTATTAACACCATAGTTCCCTATGATGTTATTCTTCTCAAAACAGTTCCTCCCAGAAAACTCCTAGTTACCTTATGCAGGGGTAGGGGTGGAACAGGCTACGGTAATGTTCTCACTAAGGATTTAATTCCTTGTGAGTTTTATGATTAAAAAATTACTATGACTACTAATGAAATTAAAGTGTTTCATATTTCCTGATTTATGATGACACTTGCTCATAAATAAATAAAGTCTGTACTGCTTATCTTTCAGTCACGAGAACAACTTGTGACTCCACTTGGGATGCTGTTCAAGGTGATGAGAGAAGTGCTGGAAATACTCCATACACTGGAGAAGGTTTGTCTGAATGGAGGATGGGCATGCTGAGCTCCTTTAACCTCTTCAGCAATCTCACGATTTCTCTTGGGAATGAGCAAGCACTTTCCTTTCAAAGGATTATTTGGCAGTGACTGTGCATACATTCATCTTGCCTCTGGCCTCCAAAGCCCACAACAGTCAATTAAGAAGCATATCTGTGAACTGTCCTTCTTTAAATAATTCTGTCATAATCTCACCCTTTGATTTGCTTGAAGCTCTGCCTAACTAATAATGCATTTTGGATAAATAGTGGTATTAATAGCTGAGCAATTTTATTTCATGTTTTGAACCTCCCATGGAAATCGATTTCTTCTTATCTAGAATTAAGCTTAAGCCAAACCGGTATCTTAAAATGGTCCTAGACCACTACTTACCAGCTCACATGGTGAGCACATGCCGAATTGGAAACACCTTTGACCAGTCTGTCTCTGCGAAATATACTACACTAAGAGTAAGTCTATACGGCAAATAAAACAGGTTCATCTACTTTCCAACTATGAAAAAAATGACAAATAAAATGAGATTCTCCTCTGCACTAAGGCTAAATGTCTTCTTGTAGCTTACATCTGCGTTATGACTAAACTCTTTCCCCTAAATCTCCAAAACTGTATGGCTACTTCCAAGCTGCCCTTAGCTTGTGATATTCCCTAAAGCACCCATGGACATTGGGAAAACTCTAGCTGGGGTGAGCAAAAACTATGCCAGGGCTGGGTATTAAACTGTACATGTGTCTTCTGGCCAGTGATCTAGACTGTGCCCTGGATCTGTTTTATTTGCCTATAGACTGATGGAGCCTAATTATCTGCAAGGTGCTAAATTGACACACAGAGCTATTTTGTATTTGTGGGAGGAACATAAAAACCAGACAATGTTCTTTAACCCCTTTGTCACAGATGGGAAACACAGCAAAATAGTCTGATTCCAATTACATTCACAAGAAACACAAATTCACTCCCAGGCAGGAAACTCAAAGCCCATTTCCAGCTTTAAGCAAAATGTCATGGCCGTCTTATAAACTGCTTAAAAATGGCTTTATGTAATGAAAGTGCTGACAGACCTTTAATTATGTCCGTGAGTGTGACTATATAGCAGAATAATGTTGAATTCTTTGATTCTTGAGGTCTGAAGCAAATTTAATTTACTGTGAAGTGACATCTACCAGAGTACCAGTGCGAGGCACTTTAATATTAAACATATGGAATTACGAACTAATCATTTCCTAAATGTCCATAACTTCTGCACTGACTCCAAATTAATCCATTAAATTAAATGTATTAGCATTAATACCAAATGTATTCCTGTAACCTTGGAATAGGAGGAATAATATATTATTAATCTTACAGATTTTCAAGTAATTTATTCTACGTACTAATTATCATTACAGCAGCAGCAAAATCCATTTAACATTGCCTAACGCTTGAAGGTATGGGGATTTTTGTCATCCTATTAAAATTTTGCCAGACTTCAACAGTTTGTTGCAAACTTGCCCTGGCCAAGCATCTGCTGAAGTCTGAAGCATTTTCTCTTTCTTCTTTACTTTCTGTCTCTTTTTATGACTTCAGTGTTGCAAGTAGCTCAGTTAAAGTGGAACTTTATAAAGTTGTGATGAATTAGGCACCATATGTATATGGTTAGGCCTTAGCCCAGTAAGGAATTACATGTTTATCTAATGTTATGACATGTAAATATTCCAGCTGATTCAAATTATACACATCTATGCCACGTAAAATAAAATGTCTATATCTGTCTTTGTAGAAGAAAGGACCTTACAGTACGTATTAGCAGTGTAATCCTTTAAAAGAAATGCAAACAAAAGAAGTATGATCTCTCGCATAGGATCTGAATGATAAATTTTAAATGCAAGGAGAAGAGCACCCTGAAATGTACCTTTAACCATCCTCAAAGTTCAGTACAAATCCTATTCAAAAGAATGCACTCACTCCAGACACCTGACAGAGTGTGAATATTATTAAATTCTTACCAAAGACTGAGTGTAAGCATTTAAATTGTGATCCTGACAGTTTTGCAAATATGCAGTTTTAGCATACACTGATGATCTATGCATCTGACCAAAGGTTCCTATGACAAAAAAAAAAAAAGGGTCATTTGGAAATCTTGGAAATAATTAGAGAATATAGATTTTACTACCCTGCAACTGAAAGATATACTTGCTCAAAGTGCATGACAAAATGATTGTGCAAAGTTTTCCTAATATGGAAAATAAAAGTATGAAAAAAACATCAACAAAATCTACCTCCCCTTCCAAAATACCCTTTTGATATTTCATACCAAATCCTCTTGGTTAACTTGACCAAACATCTTTTTCTCCTGAAGTCTGTTAGTAAAGTAAAAAATCCATTTTGTGCTATGTAGATACATTTCTATGTGTCATCTATTGACAGATGAGCTGTACCTGTTGGTAGCAATACAAGGTTTTTAGTTAGTATAAATGTCTTTCACTCCACTTGCTTCAAAGAGGAAAACTAAGTTTACATTTTGGCTGGAGTTACAAACACTGCTGAAGCCAAATGGGGTGATTCCAATGATGTTAGTGGATGCAGGCTCACTAATTATGCTTTCATGTAAAATTAAGCAGTGACAATAGCTGACTCATAGCTCCAGATACCCAAAAACCTTTTCTGTTGGTGGGAAAGAAAGATGAAAGGATAGCTCAGGAATTAAGCATAATATTCTTGTTTACCATCTATAGGAACATTGCACAATCACCTTCTTTGACTTAATAGTCTTTGGGCGAAGTTACTAATTCATCTTCTTTTAGGCTTTCCCAAGGCATTTGTCCAGAAATAATACACCATGCTCCCACCTAGTTCACAAAAAACCTTTAGGTATAAGGGGATTATTTACACACACACCTCCCCCTCCAAGCTGTAAAAGATGACAGTTCTCAGCAACTGAGGCAGGCATTGCAAAAAGCAGTATGAAAGTCAAACATCAGGAATCAATAAAATTATGTATGTATTTTTACAATACCCCAACTCTAATTGCCTGCTAGTGAACATGTAAATTGCTGATATATTTTTACAGATTATTAATGCTGGGTATATACTTACATATATAATTAGGAGCAAATTATCCATTAGCTTAATGCAGCACATTAAGCTGCATTCTGTGTGGGGATTGTTTTGATTTAAACTAGCTAAATGGATCTGGACACAGTGCATTTGTTGGAGAATTTAGGGCACTTTGGGGTCTTTTTTGATGAGGAGTGCAGGCTGAGAGGTTACAGTGTTAAGGTCGAGCTGCCAAAACTCAGGCAACATTAGTGTCATTGAAATAGTATGCCACAGAAAGAACTCCGCTCAACCTTGGGCTGAGGCTGAGCAGGCTCCACAGCTGTCACACAGAATCTCTCCCCAGGGAGACCCACAGGCTTGTGCTGTGTAGGGAGCTGCTGTTTGCCACTGCCAGCGCAGGAGATGTGGTGTGTTCAGAGAAACACGCAAAAGTACACCTGGGAGCAAAACAGGCAGGAGATAAACAACTGTTCTCCTTTCAGGACTGCATAGAAGTTGCAAAGGGTTATTTATTTATTCAGCAATCTATCTATTTTTGTTGGGTTTCTTCTATGTTTTGCATTGTCCTGTCTCCCAATATATATAGTAACGATGATAATCATAGATTGACTTGCCTTCCCACAGGTACTGCCACAGTTTCGTGAAAGAGGTTTGTGTTAATGAACAGGCTACTGGTGCTTACACTAACGTTTAATTTTTCTGACAGCAGCTGCTGTTTGGGAGAGTTATATTCGGATATCAGGACTGGCCAGCTTCAGTAAGCTGAAGTACCATACTTCTGGAGGCAATTTGGGAAACCTTCTTGCATTTTATAAGAAAACAGATATAGGTTCTAGCTATTGTTAAAAGTCTGTACAGCTTAACATGATGGAATGAAATAAATATCAAAAAAACCTATTTTTTCTTTAATCTTTCCATTGTGTATCTAATTATAATGATAAATGATGGTTTAAAAATCTGGGAAACTAAGATTATTCAAAGTTGGACATTGAAGTTATGTTAAAAGTTTGTTAAATTAGACCTTTTTTTATCCTAACCATAATTAATTAAAAATCCTGCTCAGAAAAAATAAACCATTGTTTGCTCTGCCAAGCGCATAAAGCTCTTTTAATTGCAATGAACAGTGCATCAGAATCTCAACATTCTCACACAGCTAGAGCAGTAGATCTGAGGAGTGATATTAAACCTGATCCCGTCAGACATGAGGCTGCCTTTGCTGTCATCACTATCAACATCCTGGTAAATAAGATTATTTATATGTCCCCTCTTATAGTAAGATTAACGCAAAAAAAGTTCTGATATTGCCGAAGAATCAGAAGATAATACTAAAACTACAGAAGTAAAATTGCAATTAAATTGTAATTACAATAAAGTAAGATTGCAATTACATCTGGTAAATATGAATACGATGCTCCAAGTTCTATATTCCCATGTTTTTATAAGGAACAGAACCAAATTTACAGCTGCAGTGAGAGCAGCATAGTAACGAGATCCTTATTATATTTTTATTATATTTTTCTTCTATAAGAATGCATTATAAGGCATTGGGTACTTAAATTTATTATTGCAAAATTCTGCAAACAATTATTGTTTTGTTCAGATGAAGGACTGTGTGTGTGAAAACCACAGCTGCAGCAATATAAGACTGTACTGTATACTGGAAAAAATACTGTGCAGAATATGTGACTATATCTTCTTTTTCATTTCCTGGACATACAGAGGAGATAATTTCATATCTGTGCCTATAGACATAGGTATATCCCTTCAATTGAATAAGAAGGAGATTACACATGTGTATACATATAAAGGACAGATTATACAGGCACAGAATGAATATAAAAGAAACTAAATATTAAATTTCAAACTAAAATAGATGTAAGTATTCTAAAAATTTTACTTGCATTCCCCACCAATACAATAATGTTCTAACACTATAATGTTTGTAATAATGTTTCTCAGGAGAATTACCAGGAGGTCTTGAAGTCATACAGTGAGAAAATTAGAAGGGTCAAAGCCCAACTAGAACTTAATCTGGCTACTGATGTAAAAGACAATAAAAAAATGTTTCTATAAAAACATTAACAGCAAACAGAGGGCTAAGAAGAAGCTCCATCCTTTACATAGTGCAGATAAGAGAAACATAGTGACCAAGGATGAGGAAAAGGCTGAGGTACTTAATGCTGTCTTTGCCTCAGTCTTTAAAAGTAGTTTTTCTCTAGATACCTGGCCCCTTGAGCTGGAAGACAGGGAACAGAATGTAGTCCCCATAATACAAAGGGAAATGGTTAGCAAGCTGCTACACTACTTAGATGCACACAAGTCTATGTGGCCAAATGGAATCTACTCAAGTGTACTGAGGGAGCTGGCAGAAGCACTCACCAAGCCATATTTCATAACTGATCAGCAGTTCTGGCCAACCAGCAAGGTCCCAGTTGACTGTAGGTTAACAACTATGATGCCCATCTACAAGAAAGGCTGGAAGGAGGATGCAGGGAACTACAGGCCTGTCAGCCTGACCTTGGTGCCAGGGAAGGTTATGCAACAGATATCTTCAGTAACATCACATGGCACATACAGGACAACCAGGTCATCAGGCCCAGTCAGCACGGTTTTATGAAAGGCAGGTCCTGTTTAACTAACCTGATCTCCATCTATGCAAAATTGACTCACATAGAGGATGAAGGAAAGTCTGTGGAAGTTGTCTACCTAGACTTTAGTAAAGCTGTTGACACTGTTTCCCACAGCATTCTCCTGGAGAAACTGGGTCTCATGGCTTGGACAGGTGTACTCTTTGCTGAGTAAAAAAAAGTTGTGGTGAATGGAGCTAAATCCAGTTGCTGGCCGGTCACAAGTGGTATTCCCACAGCTCAGTACTGTTTAATATCTTTATCAATGATCTGGATGAGGGGATCAAGTGCACCCTCTTGACAGCACTAAGTTGGGTGCGAGCATTGATCTGCTTGAGGGCAGGAAGGCTCTACAGAGGGATCTGGACAGGCTGGATCAGTGGGCTGAGGCCAAGGGTATGAGGTTCAATGAAGCCAAGTGCTGGGTCCTGTACTAGGGTCACAACAACCCCATGCAGTGCTACAGGCCTGAGGAAAAGTGGCTGGAAAGCTGCCTGGCAGAAAAAGACCTGAGGGTGTTGGTTGACTGTCGGCTGAACCTGAGCCAGCAGTGTGCCCAGGTGGCCAAGGAGGCAAATAGCATCCTGGCCTAAATCAGAAATAGTGTGGCCAGCAGGACTGGGGGAGTGGTCATCCCCCTGTACTCAGCACTGGTGAGGCCCCACCTTGAGTACTGTGTTCAGATTGGGGTCCCTCATTACAAGACACACATTGAGGTACTAGAGCATGTCCAAAGAAAGGCAAGAAAGCTGGTGAAGGGTCTAGAACGCAAGTCTTTTGAAGAGTGGCTGAGGGAACTGGGGTAGTTCAGCCAGGAGAAAAGGAGCCTGAGGGGAGACCTTATCACTCTCTACATCTACCTGAAAGGAGGTTGTAGAGAGGCGGGGGTCCGTCTCTTCTTCCAAGTAACTGGTGATAGGACAAGAGGAAATGGCCTCAGCAGGAGGGGAGCTTTAGATTGGAAATGGCCAGGGGAGGTTTAGATTGGACATTAGGAAAAATTTCTTCACTGAAAGGGTTGTCAAGAGCTGGAACAAGCTGCCCAGGTAAGTGGC
>VXAK01025043.1:0-93341 GCA_013399435.1 Arenaria interpres
AGCTGGTCTGACAATTAAAGACACATGCATATATGAGCTTGTCTTGAAAACAAGAAATTCCATAAATGATCAATTACTTTCAGCTAGAATTTTTAATACATAAAGCAGGTTGTAAGTTTTTATTTTCCTTTAATGTGAATTAATAAAATGTTCAGATCCTCTTTAAGAACAATTCTCACAGCAGGGCTCACAGGGAGGAGTTACTCCTCTCCTGAGAGAGTCATGGGCCACCTGTGGGTGCCTGAGCCAGCCTCATCTTCTAAACTTAAATAGACCTCCCAGTTGGAGTCTAGGGATCTTAAGAAGTTATTGAAATCAGCAAGCCTCACACTGCAGATTTCCCATGTCTGTTGTGAGTAGCCTGTTGCAAAACTGGATCAACCATTGCAATAATTTCATTTACTAAGAAAAGGAATTTGGTACGTCTGTTCAACCCCTGTTGTGCAGTCTACCTCTGACTGCTTGGATTTATAGCCTTTCATTTTCTGACCAAAGACAAATCCACACATGTCCAGACTTTCCACTTTCCACCAACCAGCAGAAAGATTACTCATGAAATCTATTGTGTGCATTAATGCACTAAGTATTCATCCAGAGTCTGAATACGCTCCAGAAAACACTTCTGAGTGCAGGAATTTAGAAACTGTACTTATCTGAAAAGCTTTCATCCTGTTCATCAGATCTTTTAACTGGCTATTACAATTCTAGGGGATTAAGTGACAAGCCTGGAGGACACTGCTTGTGAGGGAGTGGTGCCATTGCCTTGCAATCCAGGAGCTCAGCCCTGTCAGGGCATCCCTGCGCATCCCTGTCATCTTTGATGCCAGCAACCACAGCTCAGAAGGGCTGTGGAGATCTGAGAAGTCTGTCAATGCCATGTTAAGCATCCAAATTTATCTTTGTTTTATGCTGCTCGGGATAAAAGTCTTTGCCATCCTTTTGATAGACTTCTGTCAATTAATTTACTGCTGATGTTTTCTAAACTTTCAGACAGTCCTGACATATTCATTATTTGGCAAACTCGCCTTTCATTATCCACTTTGCCTCTCTCATACGAGCTCCATAAGGCCTGAGACTTAAGGCCTAAGTAACAGCAAATTGAATACATTTTCTCACTGAGAGAAATCTTTTAATCTATAGAGATCAAATAACAGAATACGTGTACAGCAACAATTCAACAGAAGACTGAATCGCTACACTCTCACACCATGCTAATGAGCAACAGCAAGTCAACAGCAGGGAGACACTGTTTCCCAGCTCACTCTCTCTTTAATCTGTCAGTAAGGAGTGGACAGAAAAGGAACCACAGCTCGATAGGCAGGGAGGTTCCCTATAATATTTCGTCCAGGCTCAAGTTTTAAAGACACATGACAAAGTCATTTTCCTGTCTTTGCTGGTTTGCAGACATGAGGATTGAAACATAAGGACTGTCACCAACACTTGAAGATACAGGGAGAACCCTTATCTTGACTATTGGAGAGCAATAATAAAGGAACTTCTGACAATTTTTTTCCCCTATTCTTATGTAAAGCTATGCTCCATTTCTGGTTTTAGTTGTTCTTCTATGAAATAGTCATTCAGACCCAAATTCCAGCCACTTCCATATGCATGTGATTGGCAGAGGGAAATAAAATGCAACCTTGTAAACACAGACGACATGATGTGAACATGAAGCCTTGTCAGAATACTGTAGCTATGCTAAGCTAAGGAAAACTAGGAAAATTTGAATTCAGGTGACTTAAGGAATACAGTTCAACTTTCTGCCGCCTTTATTGCAAATGAAGTTGTTGGCATTTTTCTCACAGAATGATTTTTTCTGAAGAAGAAAAAAACGTCCAGTGGAAACACATTGACTTGAAAGAAAATCTGTTTTGCCATTTTCTGTTTTGTTTTCTCATAACAACATATAACTTTTAATATACAAATGTTAAAAAGCTTCAGTGAAATGCTCCACATTATTTTTCTTCACAAGGAAAATCCACAATTTCAGCATTTAACTGGAAAAAAAATTAAACTTAAACTTAAAAACTTAAAAAAAGAGCATGGTGCAAGCTCTCAGCATTTCTTCTGGGACTGGATTTTACAGGCTTTCTCTGGAATATTTGTAAGCTGTGTGAGTGTCTTGCAAGATGTGCAATGACCAGCAAGAAAAGCCAGAGCATCGTGTGTTCTCCTTGACAGGTCTCAAGCCCCAGCGAGAGCCCCACATGCAGACCCCCTGGCTCCCACTTCCATTTCTTCTGCTGCTATTGGTGGCTGGGGTGAGGACTTCACCCGGTGCCCTGCCTCCCGCAGCTGGAGACAGCAGCATCCTTCCTATTGTAATGTCAACCAGCTCCTGGCAGGATGCTGATAAGATTTTGAACTGCTATTTATGGAGGTTCTTTCATCTCTTTTCTTCCAGGCTATGTCTTTTATATCCTCTCAACAGACAGAGTAGGAATTTGCCCGATAAGCATAAACCTTGCAATCTTTTGTGAGAAACCCAGTCTCCTCTGGATTAAATTTCTTTGCTTTTCTTTGCAGAAATCTCTACATCTGACTGAAAGTCTGCAAAGCCCAAATGCCTTTCGTCCAACACACCACCCCTTCCCCTCCCCCGCCCCATTTCATTTACTGGGGGTCGTATGGCCTTCAAACAAAATACAGAAGCGCATTTTTCACAATGGATCTTCTGCTGAAAGGCAGACTGATTGATAACAAATATGAGAAAGCAGAAAAAGTACAGCAGTGTGAGAAAAATCATTCACCACAACAGACTCAAATCATCAGGGAACACATTTTCATTTGCAATGTGACTAGCAGCAGGCGGGAGGGGAGGAAGGGAGCAGCAACATATTCTCTCTCCCAAGAGGAAAAAGGCACTCCTTTTTTCACAATACCACAACCGATGTGTTAATGTCAAACCTGACACATTGGTCATGACAGAAAATTTCTGCTAGCTAAAACCCACTGTCTCATAGAAAGTACTATGGAAGGGTTGCTGAATACGTATGAGCACCAGACTCTAAAGCATTTCCCACAATTTCAGACATCAAATAGTGGGTGAAGCACGTGGAAGATATGAATGCAGCGCATCCAAATTGAAACTAAGGCGGCTCAATACAAAATACCCCACGCAACTTTCATGGGCAAAAGGAGTGCATCTAAAATGCATAGCCAACATGTACTATTAGTCTAATTAAAGCTACAAAAGTCTAATCTAAGACTCATTACTAGTCCAGTTACAATAATACTTATTGTCCAAATTATATAATTATTACAGAAAAGGTTTATTATTTACATTAATTAATAATACAGTTTAAATTGTGCTACATGAACTCCCACATAACCACCCTTCCCGTGGTGTATTGCTGACCTTTGCCTTGCCCTTCTGATTCTTAAGGCCAGTGGTGCCAGCCTTCCCGAAAGGAGTAGGGGTCATGTCATGTCCTCAGCCTCCTGTCTACCTCCCTGGCAGGGAAACTGATCTTGATAGTGGGGGTTATGGTTACATCTTAGCTAACACAGACTCTTTCTTCAATGGTCTTCATTCCTCCTTATATCTGTTTTCTCTGTGTACGATATGTTTTACATATGTTGGATGCTTGCTTCTCCTGTGTTATTCCTAAAACCTGTTTTATCCAGGTCCCAAGGCTGTCTGCATTCCTTTAGTCACCAGTAATCGACCACTTCGGACTTACATTTATAGATCTTGGGCTGCTGTTGCCATCCTGTGCCTGCACTTTCAACATCTCTGTCACCTCATTCTTGTACTTTTTGGGAACCTTGCTGTCCCTCAGGCATTCTTCAACAGTCTTCATGCTAGGGTTTCCTGCTAACGTAACTGCTATTTGACAGCAACACAACCCAGCCACACATACATCCTTGTTCTAGGGGCATTAATAGTTCACTCTCCAGCATTGGCGATCCATTATAAGGCAGCTAGATGGATAGTTACATCCAGATATAATGATTTGTTAACTACGTGTTATTAATATTCCTTATGGTATCATCACTTGTCACTTATCAAAACAGCTCTATGGCATTTGTGATGCACAGCTGGCACAACCTGACTGGGGCAGGAGGCTTTGCACAGCGCCCAGCTGCCTTCTGCTGCCTGACCCAGAGCCTCGGATGCTGCCAGCAGGTGGGAGCTGTGGGGTCAGTGCCTGCCAGGGGAAGAGATGGACCAGTTCTCTGTAAAGTGTGGTAGAGCAATCATCCAGGGCTGCTCTGTGTGGGGCCTTTGCCAGTGTAGCATGTGTTAGTCCTTCCTTACCGCGTGCCTCTCACCTACCACTCTGCAAGGCATATTACAGGGGGACCTACTTACAGGCTCATTTTGACTTGGGCTGTCATTTCTTGTTTCAGGGTGTTTAAATCCTGTCTCTGGAATGTCTTGGTCTCTGCAAAGCGACTTTCTAGACGCACATTTTAGTGATATAAGATTATTGTAGTTCTTTAGTTTGCAAGTCTGGTTCTAGTTCAGTTCAGAAAGTATGGAGATTTTCTTTTCCTAAAAGAAAACTCTGCCGTCATCTGAGGCCTCCAAGTTAAGCTCTCTTGTTTGTGAGTCACCCATTGCTGCACTCAATAAAGGTATGGAGACCAGTCCTCCTTTCATAAGTCCTCTGTATTCAGATTTTCTTCTCCTTTATATGGGTTTTCAGGGGGGCACTGAAAAAGGAGTTGATGAAAATGGCTTACTGAAGGCTGTATTCTCCCTACTTAGGTGGATGCCTTAGATGGGATGGTAACAGGGGCAGGAAGTCCCATTAGGACTCCCATTGGGAGCCTGAATGGGTTATGAGGCCCCAGCTGGTCAGTCAGAGCTGTGCAAAGGTCCTTTGGCTCCTAATTCAGGCACAGTGGTCAGAAGAATAAAGTTAGATTGACTCCATTTTATCCTAACACAATGGCTTTATTCAGGAAGGAGACAAGCGATTCAGACCCCTCATTGACTGGTGCGTAGAGACTCCATAGACTTGTACAGACACCAAGAGAGGCAAATGATGCCCACTTCTAGCAAAGGCAAGAAGAAGAATCCAGCTGGTGGCCCCACCTCTGTCCTCAAGAGAGCTACAGAAGCCTGCCCAGGCATGTGAGGGAAAAGGCAGGTTAGCCTCTCCCCTTGCAGGTTCCTAATAAGCAAAGTATTCAGACAACAGTTTCACCTCCTCAGAGCAGTTGGGTCGTCCTACAAACAAAATAATTGATTTGAAATACTGAGCAAAGAATAAGTGACGGGATCAAAACTTTATGATTCTATTTAGTACACGTGATGCACATTATCATATCGGTGAACATCATTTTCCATAGGCTGTTGTTTTTAACCTGTTCCAAGCATTAAAAATCTCCATTTCCATGAGAATTGGGTATTCCTATATAATTTCCAGCTTGAAACACACGGTCATGTGACACAATTGTGTATTTATCTAGGTAATATACACACATGTACATAGACAGATTGAAATTCTCAAACTACACTGTGGTGGGTTGACCCCAGCCAACACCCAAACACCCACTCAGCTGCTCACTCCCTCCACTCTCTTGAGGGATGGAAAGAAAATAAAAGGAATATGAAAACACTCATGGGTTGAGATAATAACAGCTGAAACAAAAAGCTGTGTGCAGAAGCAAAGTAAAATATGTATTTTATTCTCTACTTCCCATCAGTAGGTAGTTGTCCAGTCACTCCACGGGAAGCAGGGCCTCAGCACTCATAACAGTTTCTTGGGAAGACAGACACCAAAACCACAAATGTACCCATTTCCTCCTTCTTTCCTTGAGCTTTTATTGCTGAACACAGCATCATATGGTATGAAGTACCCCTTTGGTCAATTTGGGCCAGCTATCCTGGCTGTATCCCTCCCTAGCCTCTTGCTCACCCTCAGCCTACACGCTGCGGGGAGAGAGTAGGAAAGAGAGAAAGCCTTGACACTCTGCAAGCACTGGTCAGCGATATGTCAGTGTGTTATCAACACTGTTTTAATCACAAGTCCAAAACACACACAAAACTTATCTACAGATAATAAGTGCTGTGCAATCCTGGACTGCTTTTCCCCTGCATCCCATAATGTGTCCTACCCTTAGGCAGAAAGTCCCCTCAGTCCAAAAGGTGGGCTGGAGATCTGCTTCGAGTGACTCCACATGACGGGTTTCATGTCTTTAATTTAGGTTTCTGACTGCCTTTGTGCCCCTGTGCTCCTCTGGGCACATGAAGAAAGATCTCTGATGGACTGGTGGCCCCTGGGATGGGCCTGGGAGTAGCTGGGATGGGGTGTGAATTGGGATCCACCTGCCACTGTCTCTCCTTTGTGGGTGTGCACAGCAGCTGTTATTACATAACCTAAGAGATTAAAATTAAAATTTGCAATCTGATTCTAAATGGCTCTGGCAATGGCTCTAGAATGGCACTCAGAGTGGATTTAACATGCATGAGCATGCACACTGGTGAACAGAGCAGTCGTGTTCATTGCTTTCTTCCAGCCTATATGACTAATTTTCGGAAGACGGGTTGAGGTCTGTAGGAAGACGTCTTGCTGGTCTTACAGACAGGGGTGATTACCCATTGAATAATGACAGCTTTTTTCTGGCAACATGAAAAGCTTCACCTCACCAGCTGCAGATGGTTTCAGTTTGTCAGCTTGTGTGCCACCCAGCACAGTACAAAGAGATAACTGATGTGATCTTTCTTTCATCTTCTGCCTGGCCTTGATAGTCACTCTCTGGGATTCCTCATGCTGTCCTCAGTCTGTGGCTTTCTTACCCTGGGAATACAAATGTGGAAGAGACAAGCTGAATGACATTATCGTGAGCCAGAGATAACTCTAGTCTGCAGGACCTCTTCATTGGGATGTCATATGGCAAAGCAAAATCAAGCCCTTACTATGCAGGCCTCTTTCTAATGCAGCCATCTCCATCTAACTGAAGCTGGTATGTTCTCGTCCGTTCCCATGAAGGAAAATTCAAACAAAAGGGAATTAATTGCATTGCAAAGACTGTGGGAGGGAAGAGTTGTGTTTCCAAAAAGAATGTTCTTTCATCTGCTAGCTTCCTTTCAAGCACCTGTAATATTAAGATGACCGGGACATTTCAGACTGGCCCTCTGCTCTTTAATCTCTGCTGAATATGTGTGTGTTGAACATTAGCGAGAAAACGTGTAAGTGCAGAATGTCATCTTTTTCCTATTAATTAGATGTAAATGTAAAAATAGGATTTTCTTGAAAATTCAGCCTGCTGCCTGTTACACCAGGTAGTTCACTGAGATCAAAGCACGGATACACTTTAGTGACAATGGGCAATTTAGTCTGATATTTGAGACATAAAATTAAGCACAAATTATGCAGACAATAACTTTTTCACCAGGAGGTAACGTCACTTTGAAAAAAAATATTACAGATTTAACATTATATCTTGGAGATGTTTCTACTTTGATGTTCTCTCTAAGTAGACCATGAAGTTTTCAGAAATAAAAAAAAAATTAATCCCTGTATTTTAAACATCTTCATTTGTAGTTTTCTCAGATGTGGGAGTTTGGGAGTTGGGGAAGGGGGAGGACTTTGGGAAGGCATTATTTTTTTGTGAGTTTTTTTCATTGGGAGAAGAAAATCTTAGCAGCATCTAATAGAGCAGAAGACAATTGCTCAATCAAAAAGCCAGGGGTTTTGCCTCCATTGTACAAGACCTCTCCGCTAGCTTGTACTGCCCATGCAAAACAGAAGCTTTGAAGAGCATTTTAAACACAGAGTTGGACATCCTCCCATTCTGCCATTCTGTCTGCCTTGCAAAATCTCCTCTCTAGACTCCAAAACATCCTTAATGAAGGACCAGGTAAAGGCATGGAGTGAGAAGGGGGGACATGTAGCTCACTGCATACACTGCCCTGCTTAATTAGTCTGTCCACACTAGCACAGACCAAAACTTGAATTCAGTACTATGGTCGTTCCTCAGTATTTAAGTAATTAGTGAGCCTCAATGTGATTTAATGTTGTTTATAAAACTGTTCAACATGTTCATACTGCATGATAATATGTTGATCTCAGGGGTCCTACATGAGTCGTAGTCACTGCTGCTTAGAAAGATGGCATCCAGTTAAAGCTACTTGCCAGAGAAATGTCACAGGAACAAGCTGTTTGTGGCAAGGCAAACCATAATGCTACCTGCATTCAGACAGTGAAAAATGGCAGAAGTTACTTGAAGAAGTTCAAGTTAGGAATTGAATGAGAAACATTTTCTTTGTCTCATGCAAACCTTGGAGGGAGGCAAAGCAGAATGCTAAGTCAGATTGCCAAAATGGGTACCTCCCCAAAGTGGATTGGTCTAACTCACACATTTCACTTGGAACATTCAGAAGTGTTTGTTTCTTGCTTGTTTCTCCAGACTTGTTTTTCTTGTAGGTAAGAACATATTCCCTGGTCTCAACTCTCATTTAAGTGGTGTGGTGTTTGATAGTCCCCCCCCAGGATTACTAAAATCAGTGCCAGTGCTGCTGAAAGAGGTGCTGGAGAGAAACAAAAGGCTTCAATTACAGTACCTCAGATTTTTAAAAGAAGAGTCAAAGTCTAAAGCTATTGGTATGATATTGGGATCAGTTGGTGAATCCATCCCATTAAGCGCAGGTACCTCACAGAGGCGACCAAGTTAGAATCTCCTCCATGGGCAATGCCACCTTATCTCGCAAAACACAAACTGTCCATCTGAGAGACTTGCCAGTCTCACGGACCCCACAGGAGTGGAGGGCAACTGCCACACTCATACAGCAGCCTCTCCCATGTGCACCAGGAGCACAGTCCAGCCTTTGTGAGGATGCTGGCCACACAGAAGTGAAACAGAGTGAGTAAGGACACCTCCTTCACCACAGTGGCTGATCTGGAGGGAGAGCTTCAGAAGCATGGAAGGATGCTTTCCATGACTCCTCCATGCATGGAGGGAGTAAGCAGGCACCAGATCCTGACCGGTTAGAGGTCTGAAGTCATGCTGGGATTCAGCTGTCTCTGAGAAGAAATAGCTCTAGCATGAGGCCAAAGCTATAATGGCTGAGAAGATTTGAAGTAGTGTTTGGTATATTTCTTCTCATGACAGAATAATAACAAAATAAATATAGGTAGAAAAGTCATAGTCAATAAGCAAAAGGTGACTAGAAAGTATATTGTTTTGGTAAAAAAAGCAATTATTACTTTGGTTATTACAGAGTCCCTCAGTCCATTGGTATTCATGATGTATCTCAAGGTTCACCAATAAACACTGACCTTTCATAAATTTTGAACAGTATTTTCACCAGCCACCATGTTATGCAGTTATAACTTTCACAAATAATATAATCATCTCATTCTTCAAATTGATCGAGTTTTTCTTCTCTTTAAAAAGGACTGACAGTTGCACTCAGAAATCAGCCTATGTGGCTTTACAGGTTTTTATTTATTCTTCGGAAAACATTTGCCCTGGCTAGTGCAAAAGATTTGTGTAGGCTGAACAAAAATGCCAGTGAAGTTATCAGAAAGTATTCTACTCACTGCAATGGGAACAGCTTCAGACACATTAAACTAATGTTCCATTACATCTCCTTCATTTACAGTATGGTGATGGAGGAAAGGGATTAATTTCATATCCCTTCAAGCCTTCTCTGTCAGTAAGTACTTGGTAATGTTTGATTCTCTTCTCCTTGGGTGGTTAATTTTTACTGGCAGTAGGGAAATGTAATTACCTTCATTTTGGTATAGTTCTAGGCTATACCTAGTCTCCCAAACATACCAAGTGCATCAAAACTGCCTACCGAAGGAATTTCAACATATATATATTAAAATTATATATTAGATTCAGCGATTCCTTTTCCCCTACAGCAACAAATCTGGCTTTTGTGAGCTAGTATTTTATGAAATATAAGTTGTGCATTCATATACAGAGAATTCCTTTGCAGAATTGTATTTTTTTTGCCCATTTTAAATCAATTTTCAGACTATGTCATCTAATAAATACCAGATCCCAATTTATGTTCAGGTAGAGTATTATATTAGCATTCTTGGAGCTCTATCTCGTTATTGCACCCTGCCTATATAAGACGAACATTTTTCTTCAAACACAGATGTCAACCTATATTGACGAGATTCTCCCACTCCTAATAATGGGTAAGAAATCTTTCAACAGCCCCTGCATAGAAATGCATAGCCCATTCTGTAATGAGCCATTCAGCATCCGCATGAATAGCTTGCAAGAAAACTACCTTCTCCAAAAGCTAAAATGACATATTAAAACTTGAAAAACTTGGTATTTTATCAAAGAAAATTAGAGCATTCTCTAAGGCTTTGAGCACAGCAGCACATGCACAGCCCTGCGTGTGCAATCTCTTGCCTTTCCTCCAGTATGATGTGAAGGCCACCATTTAAAATTGCTTATTAACTTTTTAGCTTACAGAAGACCAAGCCAAAACTGCTCAAGATTGCACAGTGTCTGTGTATGATCCATGATTTAAGAGCTTGTTCATTTTTACCGCAAAGTGCCATCGTCTTCCATTTGTTTTCCCTCTTTTGCTTTGCTGTTGCAATGGATAGAGCTGCTGCTTCTGGAAACCACTTGAGAATATTGATATGGAGCAACTGGAGAAGGAATTACCTGCAAAAGAGGAATTCCAGAGGCCATCTGGTCCCTGTTGCACACTGATGGAGAGACACCCCTGTCAGATCAGTGCCCAGTCGCTTCTCAGAATTTTCTGATAGAAGGTATTCCAAAGCCTCCCGTATATCGGTCGCTATATATCTTGAGAGTTGACTTTTTTTCCCAAAAATCAGACTTATATCTTCTTTTCTGCAACTGAACCATTTACTTCCTGTCAGCTGTGGAAAACAACTGGACATGGAAAGCAACTAATTGTTACACTCTTCACAGTTATGTTTTACATATTAGAAATGTTACGTTACATTATGTTATGATGTCCCCCACGTCCATCCTCTCCTCCTTAGACTAAACAAAGGCAATTCTTTCAACCTGCCCCTCAGAAGGTGAACATCTCTGAGGCATCCATCTTACTAATGGTGCCTTCCAGCTTTTGGCATGCTCTAGTTCATCCACACTTTTTAACCCTTCTCAAGCTGGTATAGCTGAAAAGTGGGGAAATTGCCTAAAGAAAAAGCACCTTCAGGCAGGATCCTGGGTGCCACTGAAGACCCAGAGCCCACGCAGAGGCCGTGTCCCTGCCATTCACCCCTTCCCCTCCCGACAGCAGTCCCAGCTGATCCCCACTGCCAGTGCTATCTCCAGGCAGCAGGGCAAGGGGACATAACAAACCCTCTTGGCCCTGTCCACATTTCACCCAGTGTTTTGCCTTGGAAGCTCCATGTGGAGAACAAGTGCTGCTGAAAATGGTCCTCCTTACCAGCCTCCATGACCCTGCTCAGGTGAAGGGAAGAGAAGAGAAGAGAAGAGAAGGGCAACACATCTGGGAGATGCTTTTCTTTACAAAACGTATCATTTTACAAGGATCAGAGGGTGCATTTAAGGAATGCTGTGTCTGTCTCGCGTGGGCCACAATGAGTGAGGGAAGCTTTAAGGTTTCCTCCCTGACCTGTGGTAACACCTGGAGACACAGCTGACATTCCTAGTGTTGGTAGGTCTGCAGGGGTCCTGGCTACCACTTCTTTTCCTCTTTTCTTCTGAGGTTGAGTGAAACTCTGCTGGGAAACACCAGGCGTTTTGTTTGCAGTGTATACACCAATGACTACAGAGAGGAATATGGGGAATTTCACCTTGCTCTGGGCAAAATAAAGATTCAGGTGGGAAAAAGCCAAAAAACAGAACCAAAACCAATATTTTTATCTGGTTGCTAATTTTGTTGCAACAAAAGGATCTTTTTAAACACAGTGGCCACAGATCAGTCACCAACAAAGAGGCACCTAGTGCCATCTGAAATGTCCTACAGACCTCTCCAGCTGACAGATGCTACTCCACAAGGGTACAGCCCTCCCATGGCTGTATATTCTCCAGTCTTATGCAGATCTCTCAACTATCAAAAGCAGCAAAAATGACACCATGTTCAGGCAACTTAATCAGTCTCTGTATGTCATCTTCTTGCAGGGCTGGACAAAGAAAAAATCCTACAAGATACAAATTAATGTCGGTTTAGTTCATTAATTTTAGACATTATTCTGCTTTTACAGGCCAGACAGATTTCTAGTGCCTCACCTTATGCAGCTTTACACTTCCTGAGGATCTGTAAGGGCAAGTATGGTTTCCTGTCCTTGTCCAGTAATAGAGGAGTTCATTAACCTCTCATTTGAGTCACTCTGTGGCCCAAGTACCTTTTTGCTTTATAAATCATTCCATAAGCTCCAAGCATAGTTAATTACATCAAAGAATGATAATCAAATCCAAAACAGACTTCCATGGAAGTTTCACTGGAGGAACTAAGTGTAAAACTGAGACTTTGCTCTGCATCTGAACCAGCATCTATCATCTGTTCTTCCAAGCACGCTTCCGTCAGCTTCCTTGCCATCTATGTAACTATGTAAGGATGTATGTACAGCCTTACTAATCTCTTTCCGTAGTTAAAATAAAAGATAGACAACCCTTCAGACTCTAGGATTTTCAATGCAAATAAATACGAAGGGCCAGGAAGGAAGTCTACGCACTGAATGTTTGAACATCTATAACTTTCTTTATTACTCAATATGTTTTTGATTGCTTCAACTAACTCTCTCTAAGATACCACTCATGCTCAGCCCAGAATGTAGCAGAACATCTCCCTCAAACAGATGTTCCATTTCAGGACATGTATCTTCCATCTCACTCTATGGAAACATCACTATGGTGGTTGAAAACACAACCCTCCTCTTGTCTCAGCCACAGAAAGCGAAAGAACACACAGAAGTGCAAACCCAGCTTTAGGGCAGAGGAGCATCCACAAGGGGCGCAGAAGAAACCCAAGGCCATGTGGCTTAGACATCACCAATCTACCATCACTAGCAGCAGGAGCCACTAGCAGTGGCTACCGTCACTGGCAGCGGGAGCAATAGGGACATGATCCAGTCCACACCAGCTGGCCACGCAGCCAGGGAAATCCCTTACCTGGCCTTGTAACTGGAATGTTATCTCCCCTAGTAGAGTCAGCTTAGGACAACAATGTCTTTAGGTCACACCTTGCAGCCAAAAAAAGCCAACTGAAAGCCATATATTGCTGAAAAATAGTGACCATAGCACGGATTTGTGGATCCCATCTGAAGGGGCTAGGGGAAAGTTACAGACCACACAGGTTTTCCCTTTCCTGCTCCTGTGCTTATAAAACTGAGTCACAGGGAATTCCTCCAGACACGTCAAGGGCAAGAAATATCCCCATTATACACATAATGGGAAGGCCTACTGACCAACCCTTTGAGATATCTCAATATAAATTGTGAGGCGAACAGGGAGGGATAATTTCTCTCAGTGTTCCTTGGCAGTTATGTGTCCTTTCATGTTGAAGGAAAACCATATCATTTCCCTCAGCAGATAACCCAAAATGTTTTTGATAGTCTGTATGGTGAAAAGTACTTATTAACATGCAGAAATTGCAATGTATAAAATTACAGCTTTTAATCAAAAACTGGCATTGATACAAGTATGTTGCTGGAAAGGGAAATACGGTTTGTGATACTAGCAGTGTTGAGCCCCATAGTGGGCTGTTACTTCCTAATGTTTTTATACATACAAAGCATACACCCATTAGCAAGCTACAGTAAACAAGTAGGGTACAACCATAGTTAACAATTATTGCAACTGAGCTAGTACTGCGTACAGGTTCTCCCAATCTGCACTCAGACACACAGGCTTTCCCCTTCAATTTTCATGCTTATGCTTACGTGTGAAAAAATGAGCTCTGTTTTTTATATGATTTGCCTTTCTACATTATCTGCAGAATACAAGAATAGCAACAGGGCTGAAACCCTCCAGCATGACTCAGGGAGCTAAGAAAAGCCACCAGCCACCCTGCTAAGGTGATGAGAACTCACATGCAGAGCTGCTAACTGCTTCCCTGCAAAAAGCCTCCCCCGTGTTAATACATCTCTGCTCTCTCTCTTCATAGCATCTCTTCCACATATATATATGTACACACAGTGGGGATGAACAGGTCGCAAAAAAAAGTGGCCTCGGTGAAGTCAATCGTCATACCCTTGGTGAGTTACACAGGGACAGGAGTTTGCCTCAGGTCTTGAAGTCAATGTGCCTGTGTAAAATCACATCTAAACCGCGGGCCTGATCATAGCGTGGGGTGTTTGCATTTCAGTTTACCCTGGAGGGAACCCCAGGAAAGTCAGTGTGTCGTAAGTTTGACACAGTCTCCATACATCAGCAGTCCCCTGGCTGAGGCATGAAGAAAGTGCCCCCAGTGCTGCGATCCGTGGCCAGCCCAAGTTCCCCAAGCACTGCAGTCCAGCCTTTAACCAGGTTTGCTGTTCCAGTAGGCACAGGATCCCCCAGTGTCAGCTCACGCTGTAACCTCGTTTATCACTAGACCCATCTTAAGGGAAAAGAAAAAAACTATTTATTCTCACAGAAGGCAGGGGAAATGTAATTTATTTATGGAACCGGGAACTAGGTTACAAAAAAAACCAAAAAACAAACCAACCCAAAACCAACCAACCAAAAGAAAACCTAATGGTAACATGGTAACAGCCACCTGAAGTATTTCTTTGTCCTCATCTGCTCTGTCAGGACTCACTTGCAGATATTGCTGTCATGGATAAATTTTCACAAGCAAATACCCATCAGAGTGTTATTTTGGAGACCCTGCTTCTTCCTCTGCTCACAGTCCCTTGTTTTTATGCTTTCTTAAAAAAAACAAACAGAACCTGTAAATAGTAACCAACTTTCAAAATTTGACCCATCTCCCCAGTATTCCCCTTTTCAGCTATTAACATCAGAGTTTGCACTGTATTTCTTCATTCTTACTTCATTGCTTTTTTTCCCCTCCTGCCAGTCAGTGGAGACAGGTCCCTCATGGCCAGCTTGGTGGCATCCTGGCTGAAATCTTGGCCTCAGGCATCCAGTGGGACCATGGGAGGTTGCGTTGCCCCTCCATGCCCAAGGATAAAGCACAGTCCTTCTGATTCTGCAACCCTTCAGAGATGCTCATGCAGCCCGACCGTACAGCAGCACCCTCCACTCCAGTTTTCTGCACATAGGGTGAAAATAAAACCCATTACTGACCAGCAAAGCACAGCAGATCAAAAACCTACCCATACTGCAGGGAGTACGTGTTTCTCTAATTAGGGCACCTTCCCGATATCTTTGTTTTTAACTGCTATGGCAACAGGTGTTATGGACATGAACAAATCAAACAGAATGGGAGGGGAGGCTCTGAAACAAACAGAAAGACCACATTACACGAGCGCACTGTGCAAAATGACACAAAAGCCAATGAGCCTGGAATTGATTTAATAAGTGACATGCAACAGGTACAAATGTCTTGTGCCTAGAAAATAAGGTAAGAAGTATAAAGACTTATCAGCTGAATCCCGGTAAGTTGTATCCCATATAATTATCTTAACATCTTGAAGCACAGATGCGTTGGTTGAAGTAACCAGCGTTTGCTATCTACGACAAACCCAAGCAATTACTCTTCAATGTAAAAAATGTGTTTGAAGCAAATTCAGGGCAGTGCAGCAGTGCTAAAGTGGTTTCTGTTTCTCACGCCTGCAGTGTTTTTCTGAAGGAGCTCTTATGTCTGGCTGCACTCACCTGCCAGGACAAGCACTTCATCCACTCCAAAGACCAGGAGGCAAATGTCAATGCTACAAAAGTCCTTCTAAAGCAGGATGGGCAAGCAGGAGAAAATGAAATACAGCTCTTAATCTGCAGTTACAGACAAATGTAGATACAAAAATCAAAATAATGCAAGGCAAGTGTATATATTGCAAGAGAAAGGGGCATTCTCCTAACATCAGCCACCCGTTTTTCAATTCCTCTGCCGGTTTCTCTCCTCTAGAGGCTGAAATTTAGCTACTGCAGAGCAACGCAGAGACTCTCCCTCACGGCTGCAAACCACTTTTTTTTTTTTTTTTCATTTATACTTAGGCCCTATTGTCAGTAGTCATACAGAGAAGGCGGCACATTTTCTTTTTCCAGGCCAAGGGTGCACTGCTGGGTGTGACACAGGCTGGGTGCAGTCCTTTCACAGAGAAACAGATTCAAGTTGAATGAATTCAAATGGGGCAAGGGAAAAATCACATAAGACACTCCACACCACTTAAGAGTTAGTCACTTTTCTTGGGTAAGCCAAAGAGGGCAGTAAGGGGAAGAGAAAGTTCTGTCTTACCCCTTTTGGCTCAGTTTGGCCTGACTAGTGCCATTTAGAGCAATTGCACTATATGTTAGTTCAGTGAAAGTCCATTAAAGTCAGGAGGAACTGGTGAACAGATTCACATTTATTCAGCTTCACTGGTCTCCAGTTACTCTGTCCTCTCCAACCAGCGTTTGCTCCCACCCTGCCCTGACCCCTCACCCCCTCACAGACAAAAGTCTGTAGAAAGCCCTCAGGGTTTACCCTTCTTTAAGATTATGTTGCATTTCTCTCACTTACAGTAGCAGAATAAAAAATCTGGGATTGTTTTGCACTAATATCACTGTGGAAAATGTGAATAGATGTTGTCAGCATCATAGGAACAAACTCTCACAATAATTCGGCTTTGATTTGTGGGGATGATGATTGCATCAGTGAGAGTAAGTAGATGTTTTAATTTTCACCAGTAGCAAGATTAATTCTGAAGAGTAAAAATGTATTCCAACATATACGCACACATACAGGCACACACAGGCACACACATGCACGTATACCCCTGCCCACAGAATTTGACCTGCTTAATTTAAAGCTTGTCAGACTATTTTACCCTTAGGTCTACAAACAGTTCATCCGAGAGGACATCAATAAACATTATGTAGTATAGAGAATTAAATGTAAAAAAACCTGTACTGGCATCACACAAGAACAGGCACCGATACTGTAAAGAGCTGAGCAAGAAACGAATTCCCCTTGTAGGAGCAGACAGGAATGTGATTTTTCTCTCAAAGCCGTATTTGCCTCTTTTTAGGATCCTATACATTCAATTCACTCGGAGCTGTTTCATTGCAGCAGTGCGTGTTGTACAACTTGCCATACAGCTGTTGTCATTTAATAACAATGGATTATTATAACAAAACTAATAGCCCATTAGTTCACATCCTGGTTTATTTTCACGCCTTACTCTTTAAAAAACCAATAGGCAGCTGCTCAGACTTTAAACTGGTCCCTATTCATTTCCTACAGGGTGTGCCTGGACACCAAAATGTATTATGCATATACACCAACACAAAGGAGTCTCGTTCTTGCTTCGAGCATGTGAAAATAATACATTGGATCTGATGGTTATATAAATAGTAGTAATTATGCAGAAAACAGCCCATGTTCCCTTGGTAATGGCACCTCATTAGTTTTGCTGAAATCTCCCTAAATTATAACAATGAATTCTGCTATCAGGTTTTGGTTGGGTTTTTTGTTTGTTTGTTTGTTTTTCCCTTACATGAGCAATTTGTGCCATAGAAGAGTAAGAAGGGAACGTTTCTGCTGGATTGCAGTGGACAAATTGCCCATCAGATAAAACAGCAGTGGGAGAGAGGAAGAGCTGTGATGGATAGTATAGACTAAAATTGTGCTTGCTAACAGCTGTAGAGAAAGTATTACTTTGACAAAAAATTTCAAGAAGTAGTTCCAGAAGTGGTGGAGCCCAGTTTCCAATGCATTTTTGTCTTGTAGGTAGCTAAATTACATGAAGACTCTAGCATGAACTCGTTGTGTCAGTAGACGTGAGAGAACACTCTGAGGAGAAAGAAATAATATGAATTTTGAGAAAAAATGCAATTAGCTAGTGGGTTTTTTTTAGTAGTAGTAAATGTCAGATAATGTCCTTAGGAACCAACCATTGACAGAGGAGAGGACTCTTCACTTGTTACTGTCCCCAAGCATCATGCAGCTGAAAGTCAGCCATGGAACACGAATCACTGGAGACCTTGAAGACAGCCGGAGCACCTCTTCAGTCTCCATATGGATCCTCTGGCAACTAGTACGATTTGAGCTCAGGCTGGAATATCTCTTTCCCTCAATAAGGAAATGAATGAAAATGCAGTGTATTTGAGGCCTTCAGCAGTCTGTCAGATTTGGTTGAAATTGAACTGCAAATTTGAAAGCTATTGAGAAGGGAGCTGATGAGGGACAGATCTGTGCAGCAATGGAGAATGAGCTTAGTCTCTTCAGAAACCAGGCTAATAAAGAGATACTTTTTCATGATTGTCACCTTTCTGGCTTCCAGGGCTAGCTGGAAATAGTGTCACCAACTGATGGTCTCTACACAAAAGTCTACATGTAATTCTTTCAACCTCTCTGTCTTTGGAAGTCCAGGCCTTTAATATGTGTATTTCTCTTCAATGGACAAACACTAGCCTTCTACTCTCTAAAACTAAGCGTCACATAACTTTTCACATGGAAAACTGCTCCTACTCAATGGGTAAAAGGAGTAACTAACCTCAGTATAAGACAACATTGGCAGATACATTGTAATAGATCAATTAGCTTGTGTGCTGAAATGGTCAATGAAAACGTAGCTCAGTATATGTGGCCTGTTTTTACATTACAGCCTGGGAACTGGAGGTCACAGAGACTCCTTTCTCCTCATGCCTGGAGACAGAGCAAGCAGCTACTGTTCCAGTGGTGTTGAACTCAAACAGCCTCAGCACTTTTCAAAACATAATTATTTCAAAATATAATTATTTCAGTCTTTATTCCCACTTTCAAAAGACTATGAAGAGGCTTTTTCTGAGAAGAGACTCAAAGCTGGTTCAATTCCATTTACAAAATATTGGCGAGATAACTAACTGCTAATAAATAGTCTGCAAATCCTAGTCGTGTGCAAAATTTTGTCCCTTACTACTTTTGTGAAGTCCTATAAAGGCTTTCTTTTGGGAGTCAGGGGGAATTGTTATTGTAGAGCCTCCTATATACCACTAACATTGATTATTAAGCAAAGTGTTTCTAATGCATTTCATTTTATTCTCTATACTACTGGATGCAGCAATAGGAAGAGCTGATTGGGTTAGTTCACCATTGTTGCCCTGCCACACATACAGAAGCATACAGACTCAACTGCCATTTCTCTAGCTTACAACTTCAGTTAGTTATCAGTGTGTTTCTGATTATTATTTTTTCCAATCCTTTGTTAATTTTACCTTGTCTAACCTTGTAGCTCCTGGTGACGAAAGCTCCAAAAGAATCCCAAGAATCAGTTATTTCATGAGTTTCCCTCACTCACATCTGTGTCCCAGCTTTTACCCTGTATGGTTCGCATAGCTGAAAGTGTTGATGAATGCTTTAGTATTCATGTATGCCATGCCTTTCTGTCTCTTGTGGTTGGCAAGCTGCAGCTATATAACGTCACTGCTTTATTTCATTCTGCCTTACTCATTTATTTCATAAATTGCACGCCTGTGATATGTTTTTCTAAACACTTCTCAACAAATATGACTGCGCTACAGAATCTTGATACACTAAATAGTTAATAGAACTGTAAAACAAGTATTAAAATATAAACTGAAAAAAAAAAAAAAGAGAACAAAATTTGTGTAGGTGAAGTAATTGGCATGAGTATGTGGTATCTCTACAAAGGCCAGTGAGAAGGTTGGAGAACACTAGGGAACCCGTGGGCCACTTTTCCTTTCTACCGCACTGCTAGAAGTGTGCAATTTATTAGAGCCAACATACCTGTACAGCCAGGTCATCGCTTTCAAACTCAGTTAATCTGACATTTAGAAACATTGAGTAGAGGTAGACTAGAGGTAGGAGTTCTTAGTGACTGTAAAAAATAGTGTTTTCTAAATTAAATCCCCAAGTGGGAAAAATATCAGCCAATGCCTTTCTTACTAGTTTTTTCAAATTATTCTCCTATTTCATTGTATTTGGTTTACATGGCAAGGTTTTGGTAGCAGGCAGGCTGCAGGGGCAGTTCCTGTGAAGAGACACCAGAAGCTGCCCCCATGATGGACAGAACCAGTTCCAGATGGCTCCAAGATGGATTTGCCACTGGACAAAGTGGAGCCCATTAGTGGTATGGTGGTGCCTCTGTAATAACATATTTAAGAAAGGGTAAAAAATGTTGTACAGCAACTGGAAGAAAGGGGTAGGAAAATGTGAGAAAAAGAGCCCTGCAGACACCAAGGTCAGTGAGGCAGGAGGGAGAGGAGATGCTCCAGGCACTGGAGCAGAGATTTCCCTGCAGTCCATGGAGCTCCATAGCAGAGCAGATATCCACACTGCAACCCTTGGAGGACCCCACGCTGGAGCAGTTGGATGTGCCCTGAAGGAAGCTGCAGCCTGTGGAGAGCCCACACTGGAGAAAGCTTCTGTGAGTCCATGCAGGAGCAGGTTTTCTGGCCAGATCTGTGAACCTATGGTGGCCACAGGTGACCCATGCTGGAGCAGTCTGTTCCTGAAGGACTGCACCCCATGGAAAGGACTTATGCTGGAGAAGTTCATGAAGATCTGTATCCCATGGGAGGGCCCCCACAGTGGAGCCAGGGAAGAGCATCAGTTCATCACGTTATCTCTGCACAACCCCCATTCCTAGCTCCCCTGCGCCACCCAGGAGGCAGGAGAGTGCAGAGTGAAGTTGAGCCTGGGAAGAGGGAGGGTCGGGGAAGACAGTGGTTTTAGTTTTGCTTTATTTCTCACTATCCTAGTCTGTTACAATTAATTGGCAAAAATTAAATTAATTTCCCCAAGTTGAGTCTGTTTTGCCCATGACGTCAATTGGTACATGATCTCCCTATCCTTATCTCAACCCATGAGTTTTCTTCAAATTTTCTCCCCTGACCTGTTGATGCAGGGAATTGGTGGACACCTGGCAGCCAGCCAAAGGAGGCCCACCACATTCATCTATATAATATTTACTCTTTTTTAAAAATCCTTTTGTGTCTATTTACTCTGTTAGTCTCCCTATCTGGTACACCTTATTTTGTCTCTCTTCTGTTGCAGTGTTTCTTATGTAAATACATAATCACCCATGTTTTTACTAAGCTTTAGTTACTAAAATGGCTTCATTTTTATTCACAAGTTGTGCTACTTAATAATTTTATTTCATTTTGCTTGACCTTTCAAAGTCCATATTCAGTCTTTACTGGTGCAACACATTATTCATTCAATTCCTGAGGTACGCATAGTACTTTCGGCAAATGCAACAATAGTCTGTTCTCTAACAAGCTTACAGCTGAAATAGATGACAGAAGAAGCCAGAGCTGGGGGCCATCAGGGAATGATAAGATTTGCACAGTACACACTTGAGAATGAATTGGCCACTGGATATATATAGATCATCACATCCTTGATGGCATGTAACCATACAATCAGGGTCTGATAAAGGCTTCAAGACATCAAACCAATGAGGTTTTAGAACAACCGTCTTGTAAAATTGTGGGGACTAAAAAATAAGTCATCCTTAAGCTGGAGCCTGGTGTGTTTCTGAAAAGGACTGAATGATGCAGTTGCCTGCAGCAACAGGAAAGTGTTTTGGATTTTTTTACCTTTTTTGACAGTATTTTTGTATTTGCTTGTTGTGAACATGGGAGGGAAAGGGGCTTGCTTGAGTGTAGGTTTGCAGGTGGTGAATGTCAAAGTTGAACACATGAAGGACAGCAATCAAGGAATTGCATCTCGTGAATGGACGAAGAAGTGCTAGCACAAGATCTAGTGAGAAAGCAGTCTGTTACTCAATGGCTTTCCAGTGGTTTTCCCATCTGCCCCTGTGGTAGCTCCTGTCCATGCTGAAGAGATGAAAGTATTTGGTTTATTGCACAAGAGACAAACACTGTGCTGCGGATCAGCTGATTGTGGACTAACCCAATGATCCTGTCAATGCAGCACGCAGAGCTGTAATCAATTGGCACCAACCCTGCTAACTTGCCAAACTGTGTCAAAAAAAAAAAAAAAAAAAAACATAAACTACTTTCCAAATAAGCAGTTGCTCTAACTTTTAGAGAGCTAATAAAGGCAAGAAGAGGAAGGAAGGTGGTCTGCTGGGTGGGGAAAAGAAGGAGCCGGGGTTGGGGGAATGGCCAGACAATGACCTTGCAATTGACTGTGGTCTGTTTTTCAAAAATAGTTTGTGCTCCATCTGCAAACAGTATATTTCATAATAAATAGCACTGCTGGTAGAGTGGCTAGATGTTTTAAGAAAAAATTAAATGGTTTATTTAATTATATGGAGATAAAGTATTTGCGCAGGCAAAATACAATTAAATACCAGGTTCTCTACAGCCCTCAGAACATTGCTGCAAGGTCAAGGTATTGTCTTTTCCTCTTGCGCACTGATTGCTTGTTGATTACACACACATACATATACACGCGCGTGCACACACATCTTCCCCCAAATCTGTCAGCTTGCTGGATTTGTACTTTGTTTCCTGATTTGAAATAGTAGTATCCTACTGGAGAAAATACTTTTGTACCACCACTGGTAGCTCCCCAAATACCAGTGGCATTCAGGAAGCAATGACAGGAAATGGCTTATTCAGCCTGTGTATTTCTGTCACCAATCATACCTAGAGACTGAGTCCTATTTAAAATGCAGCTTAATTTCCTAACAGACTGTTTGCCTAGAAAAACAGAGGTATGAATGAAAAAGGCTAACTTAGGAGGAAGGTGGGGTGTGATTACAGCCTTTAAGTTTTGTATTTGATTTCATATAGGAATAATTTTTTTACAGTGCTACATGTCAGGGAAGTCAATGAGTTTCTGCACAGCACCTGCTTGGTGGCTTCGGAGCCCCGGGTCCCATGAGCCACACTGGCATGCAATCAGGCTGCTTTCTCCCTGGTTTCTGCCCTGCCTGAGTTATCTCCACTGAATATTTCATTTTTGTCACTCCACAGAAGTCAGGCAACGCTGTCTTGTTGGAATTTTTCAAGCACTTCTAGGCGCTCTGGCATGTAATTATTTCTACAAAAACCTTCAGCGCCTTCATTCTCCCCTTGCTCCACCCTCCTCCACAAGTCCCCTTTTGCTGCGCGGCTGCTGGAACCTCGACACGGCAAAGGCAACTGCTGTTTCTGCAATTGCTGCTGCCTACTGCCCCTCCATATCTACCCATGGAAGCTTGTCAGCTAATTGTACGGTCCAGTGGGGGACAAGGATGGGCTTCGGCCGGCACCCTACACGCTGGCATCCCTCTCTGTGTAAGCACTCCTGAACACAACAGCAACACAAACATATCGACAAAATCGTACTTCAAATAGAAACACTCTCAAGAGCTCCTTTCCCCCTCTCTGTTGCCGTGAGAACAGGAGTGTGACCTCTTTCCGCCCACTGCCTTCACCAGATGTCTTTTGCAGCATACCCAGAGGACCAGTGGGCCTGCGTTATTTCAAACCAAAGCAGCTGCCTTTAAGAGCATTCCTCTCCGAGTGTGCATTTTGAATGCAGACACAAAAGTAACATCTCCTCCTTAATTTTCTTGAAGAGTTTTGTTGTTGCATTTCATAGTGTTTTGACTTGCTCTCTGCTATTTTTTATTAGGTGTCTTTCTGGAAATAAAGATGCATTTTGATTTAAGATCAGAGGGCTGGAGCACCTCTCCTATGGAAACAGGCTGGGAGAGTTGGGGTTGTTCAGCCTGGAGAAGAAAAGGCTCTAGGTAGACCTTAAAATGACCTCCCAGTACAGGAAGGATGGTGAGGGACTCTTTATCAGGGAATGTAGCAATAGGGTGAGGGGGAGTGGTTTTAAACTAAAAGAGGGGATGTTTAGGTTAGATATGAGGAAAAAATTCTTCACTCTGAGGGTGGTGAGACACTGGAACAGGTTGCCCAGAGAAACTCTGGATGCCCCATCCCTGGAGGTGTTCAAGGCCAGGCTGGATGGAGCTTTGAGCAACTTGGTTTGTGGGAGATGTCCCTGCCCATGGCAGGGGGCTCGGAACTCAATCCTTTTTAAGATCCCTTCTAATTCTAACCATTCTATGATTCTATGATTTTATTCCATGAGAAAGTGGAGAATGTTTATTCCTCAGCCCTGTAGATGCCCATCACCTTATTCCATCTCTTTCAGGATAAGCCATTACTAGCAGGGCTGGGAAAACAGAACTTTCTGAAGCTAGGCAGGAGCAAAAAAATCTTGGGTGTGTTGATAGGACAAGAGGAGATGGCCTCAAGTTGTACCAGGGGAAGTTCAGATGGATATTAGGAAAAACTATTACACTGAAAGGGTTATCAAGCATTGGAATGGGCTGCCCAGGGAAGTGGTTGAGGCACCATCCCTGGAGGTAGTCAAAAGATGGGTTGACATAGAGCTTAGTGACATGGTTTAGTGATGGTTTTTTATCAGGGCTGGTTGATGGTTGGACTAGATGATCTTAAAGGTCCCTTCCAACCTAGACAATTCTGTGGTTCTATGATTGTATGATGCATGCATGGGGTGTTACACTTGTGCCATCATCCTGGTGAGGGCAAGGAGAAGAATTCATCAATCCTCACTGCTGAGCCCTGCAGAGACACTTCTTGCTCAAATCTGTGGTGGCATCCACAACCTGTTCTCCAGAAGACCACTGATGGCTGCAGGCATGGCAAGCTACAGCATATGCCTCTTAATTCTTGAAAAATATCCAAAAAGTTTGTGTAAAAATATATCACTCCAAATTCCCTGAAGGGAGGGAGAAATGGGGCAAAATGCAGGATGGGAGAGGACTGATTGGGACAGCCATCCTGCCAGCAAGAAATGTGGTCAGTGAAAGGCCCTCCAGAACATGGGGCTACACCATTGCCCTCAGAAATCAAACGTCACCTTGCTGACAATCAAATTTTTTGGCAGTGAATTCTGTGGGAAGGTTTTGTCCTCTGCCCCACATCTGGAATAAAAGCAGAGAGCCTGAAAGAAGTTTCAAGTTATAACCTGATATCCTCAAAGGGCTTCCGAGAAACCGTGATTGTAGGTGCCATCAATCAAAGCTCTTCTTGTCCAGCCTTTGTCTGGACATCCAGTTTCTCTCTTGACACTCCAGTCAAATTCATTTCAGACACCTAAAATAGGTCCTGAGTTATTCTTCTATGGTTGTATACAGATAATGGCCCAGAAGTTGCAGGCACTGTAATAGCTTAAATTTGTTTCCAGCTCAGCTTTCTTTCAAAAATAATTGCAATTTCAGATTAAGCCAAGCTTTGCTTTTGTCCTGAGTCGGGACTTCAGACCAATTGAAGTTACATGTAAGCCATTTGTAAGGCTGCCTTTGAACTTCCGTGTAAGAAAAAGGCCTACATGTGAAGAAAAAAGATACAGACGTGTGTCACTCTATCTATCCTGATATGAAATGTAATGATCATTAATATCTTGAATCTAAACCATATTTTATGCTTCTTAAATTTAAAAACAATAGAACAAACAAAGGGTTTGTTAATAGCTGCTGTTAGAAAAGAAGAGACCAAAACACATGCTAAAACAGAATTTCTTTAGCACTACCCCAGAGCCTTTGAATCTCTTTTCACTTAATAAAAATTTGGGATATTAGGAAAAACTGATTCACACTGTTACTCTAGGCAATTAAAGAAGTACTATCATGTTTTCATACTTTAAAAATTCCTGGCTCCCGAAGCGTCTTAAACCACATGTCATTCACCATAGTTCTAACAACAACTGTAGTTTCCTTGGGAATACTTCACTTGTCAGAAATTAAAATTCATTATCACTAATGAGATGTTCTGATTTCAGATTGTCATTTCCGATTCTAAATATAAAAGTAATTACCAGCACACATGACCCCCCCTAATGGAACAATTTTATCATCATTCCCGGAAGTAACATCAATACTTTTGTTGCTTCTTGTAAACAAAATCCTTTACCATAATGACCCCCTGATAGTCAAATAGAAGCCATTACACAGATACAAAGGAATGAAGCAATCGCATCAGTGATTTATCAACATTTTCTACTTGAAAGAGCAAGAAACAAATACAAAAGGTAGTTATTTAAGTTATTATGTACAGTTATATAATGCAGCTTTTGTTTTTGCTTCCAAACTCACGGAAAAAATTACCCAAAATGTGCAGTTGAGTCTCTGAAAACTGCAGCAACGCCAGGCATTGAAGAGAAGTTAGTGCTACTTGTGAGTCTCAATAAATAAAATGCCCTTCCCTTTCTTTCCATCACACCAATATCTCACTTTGTAAACTATACAGCTATTCACAGGAGGCCTTTTAAAACACAAGCAGCAGATTCACAAACAAGCTGGATTTCAGGGATAATATTGTCAAGTGCAAACCTGGCATCTGTGCCCTTCAGCACCTCTCCTTTTTCAGCATCCCTTTTGTAGTTAGTAGGCAAACGTTTCTGTAAGCGTTACCATCCCTCTTAGGATTTGGTCCTATCAACCCTGTATGCTCCACATGGGATTTCCTGTGTTTGATATAGAATATCACAAGATGTCTAAAAAGGGAGTCACACAAGTAAATAGGCATTTATAGACTCTATGTTTACCTACCACTTATAGTTAAGAGTATCTAAATAATTGCTGCATTCTTATACAACCTATTCCTATTCTGTAATTGCATTGAGTATCCCTGCATATGTCTACATATTTTAACACAACTCTACGTAGCCTCATCCATGCATTACAAAATGGATTTTTAGACTAGTAATAGTGAATATATTAAGAACAGTGAATGATTACATAAGGATATAAAGAATATTTCTTCGTTACCTACTATTTGTTACTGAGAAACCGTAACCTGTACACACTGTTCTGGTTTATTTTAATTGGAAAGTTTTTCAGAAAAAAAGCATTATACTGGATATCTGACAAGATCCATACTTAGACATCCATTAAGTATGTCCCCTTTTCCATTCCCATTTCACACCCATTTGAAAGGCATGAGAACTTGGTGGATTTTTACCAAAATTCTTCTCCTCCTCCTGCAAGAAAGACCATGAGATGAGATGGATGAAGAAAAGACAAGCAAAAAGATCTTTAATTGTAAGATAGAGTCTCCTGTCACTTCTGTCAGCCATACCATACCCATTGTTTCATAAAGAGACAAGTATGTCACTTTTTTTTTTATTATTCCTATTGGAAATCAGCTACTAGTTAGGAGCATTGGGTTCATTTCCACTTTGAAATTATCCTTGTCCGTGTTTATTTCCGGTTGTTCCTGTATCACCATTTAGGTCAGTTAAATGCAACAAGGTCCTTTGGTTAAACGCCAGAAAATGGGCTTTCCTTTCTTCTGATCCTCTTCTCCCTCTTGTCCTGTTCTTACCCCTCTTCAGAGAGGATGGATTATCACAACTGTGTGCAGCATTTTGGGTGGGAACTTACCAGTGGTGCACACAGGGTAAAAAAGACTTTTCTGGTCTCTGCTGGAAGTGCTCTGCCTGATCCAGCCAAAAGCCAACTGTTGGCCTTTCCGCAGTTGCATCTCAACCTGCTCACTCTGCAGCCGCTTAGTACAACAAGGTCTTGTTCTTTCCTCCTTTTCTTTCTAGCTGATGAATTCCAGCTTACAGCAGGAATTTTTGCTACTTAACAAACTTGTAATTTTGACTTTTACAATTTCATTATTTCTTTATTATGTCAAGATTTAAGGTCATCCAGTTGTTCCTGTACTGTTCCTACCTCCCAGCTGTTATCATCAAGAGTTCATCAGCATATTCTTACACTTGCTGCCAAGCTCTAAGACATTCCTAAGTCCCACATCCAATCCTCAAGGAATTCAGGTCTTCTTTCCTCCTATTGATTAGTTCCCTTCCACTGAAAGCCTCTTGCTGTTTGTTTATTGGCCGTTTCCTTAGCTATCATATACTAAATGACACACAAAACTTCAGACCAATTAGTCATTTCCAGTGAGGAAATGTGTTACTGAAGTCCAGACAGATCGGAGCTATTTCACTTCCCTCATATCAAAAATTAATTGGCTCATGAGAGATAACTATTAAGTGAGACTGGCACAGTCTACTGTCAAGAGATAGTAAATCTATGCTGTTTTATCCCATTCTCTATCTAGTTCCTTGACTTTAATTTAATTATTCTTTCAGATTTCTGGGATGAATATTGCCTAACTTTCTAGTTTGACTGCATTCAGCATTTTGAATTCAATTTTGGTTATGGAAATCAGCATATTTTATCATCAAGTTCAGAGTTACTGGGTTCAATTGAAAATATAGTTACATTTCATTATTTGCAAGGTTATCTTTCGATTATGTAATATGCCTATTTGGGCATCTATACTGCTAAAGAATCTGTTATTTGGTTTAGAGTGTATTTACAAAGTCTAAATGGGTGCCATTTTTCTGCAGTTCTGACTTCAGTCACAATCTTCTTGATTTCCAAATTGTAATTTTTTTGGTTGATCTACCCCTTCTTTATTGTTGGTCAGTCTGACAAGCACCTGTCTGTCTATACAGGTTCTAAAGAGACTCTCAGTGGCTGAAATGTAGGAAGTCTTCATCAGCATGGCAGATACCTGGAAGCCAGGAAAAAGGAAAACCAGCCTGGGAGTCTTTCAAAATACACTGTAACTAATTCAGGAGTTACGGACTTGACACATAAAATAAGGCTCGAAGTCTTGTGCTGTGAAAATCAAGTATAGGATGCAAATGGTCCTGTCAGATTCTTCTCTAGGTAAATAAAAAGGAAGCTTGTCACTAGCTACATCCAGGAAAATTGTGTCCTACTGTTATTACCATGGTTCTTCATTCTACACCTGAGAAGGTAGTTTCCTCATTCATATTCCTATTCTTAGCATGTTTTAGACTTGGAGAAGTACTCAAATATTACTGTACTCAAACACATTCACACAAGCAAACACAGAATAAAACAGTGGGGGGAAAAAAAAGGTCAAAGATGTGAGTGAAATAATTCTGCAATGCACAGTACAGTAGTACATTTGCTTTAGCAAAACTAGTAGAAAAAGCTCTTCTCATTGCCATTCTTACTAGCATCTCTATAATCACCTGAAGCATTTAGCTTCACATGTTTTTCTGGTGTAGTAAGAGAAACAGAGAATTTGACCTGGCTGCTAGATTTAAGAGAAACAAGACAGACAAAGGAAGAAGCTGGAAGTTTTGAAAGCAGAATGTTGCCAGGGTTACAAGAATTTGCTTCTGCAATGCTCTCCACCACACTCAAACCATCCCAGGGCAGTTTCCTGGGCCCACACACTGAAGTAAGTGCATATGCACGGGTCTTGAGAATGTCATTTATAGATAATGGGAAATACAAGATGCCGTATTCTACATTGCTTTCAGCTCATTTTATTCCTTCTTCCTTATCAAACCAAATGTTCTATGTCAAAGAAAAAAGAATAAGGTGACCTTGGTTTGAGGAAGTTAATTGGATTGTCAAGATGTTTCAGTTGTATTCCCGGAATGGCATCATTTGAGTAGTCTCTTAATACTTCATAATGGACTTCACAGTAGTGCTATTTCAGAAAAGTTTCAGAAAAGCAAATCTACTTTTAAAGTCTGTATTAATGTACATTTCACCTTATCAGCATCTGACCAATACCAAATGTTTGTTACAAAACAGTATGCTGTAAAAACAACTCAGAGAAAGCAAAGCATTAAGATTTGAAATGTGTAAACGAGGAACTTCCCTGGTCGCTGTCCCTGCCTGGGCTATGCTGCAGGATGTGTCCCATGCCACATCCCTTACCAACTGGGCACCCTGGTCATCGTCATGTCCCCAGTCCTGCCTGGCCTTGCCTCCTGCATCACCCTCAAACTCATATCGCAGCAGCGCCTCTGCTGCTTCCAGCTGGACCCTAGACCTGACTTGTTACTTTGCCTCACCTGGGACTGTTGGCAGATCCTGCCATTGTCACCACCCCAGCCCCAATCAGACCCTGTGGGACGTCAGAGACGGCAAACTAAACCCAAGCTCCAAAGGCAGGAGGGCTGAAAACTCGGTGCAAAGAAAGTGCAAGCCCTGTAGGAGCTGTGCTGAGAATGAGCCTTCCCCATGCTTTGGTTCTTCTAGACTGTCCTGAGGCTCCGGATCAGTCCAACTGGGCACAGCCTGGCTGAAGCCTGCCTACACTTCTGCCACACCTCTTCTTTTGAACTCTCCTCTGTGCAAGAAAGATTATGGTAGCATATGCGGTAGTTAGCTTTGCACACTACTGGAGAGTTTTCTTCAGCCTGAGAAGGTCCTTCTCTTGCTGGATTACACTCATGGGAACAGGTTGCCCAGAGAGGCTGTGGATGCCCCATCCCTGGAGGCATTCAAGGCCAGACTGGATGGGGCTTTGAGCAACCTGCTCTAGTGGGAGGTGTCCCTGCCCACGGCAGGGGGGTTGGAACTAGATGACCTTTAAGGTCCCTTCCAACTCTAACCATTCTATGATATAATCTCAGAAATATCCAAGCAGTTCTCTGAATGCTGATGGTTACAGATTCTTACCACAGCACAGTGTGTCAGAAACTAATCATGGTTTCTGTGAATGCTCTGTAAAGCACTCCTTTCCTTCTCAGATCGCACTGCTCTTCTTGTCCTTGCTTTGTTTTTCATGGCTAGTCACTAATTATGCCATTGATTGATGCAGAAGGCTGTGAAGACAGGTTGCTTTTGACATCAAAAAACTTTAACCCAACTCATTAAGGAAAGTTGGAGATGTGGTTTGTCTGATGCTCATACAGATAGAGTCAAACGACCTGTTAGACCCATAAGTAAAGCTGAGACTAGAAAGAACTCATGGGCTATATTTTTGTAAATAAAATGCACCCCAGCAAAGGGTTAACATTACTTGAGCATGTCTTACCTGGGGTTTTGTGAGAACACTTCATGGCTTCCCAGCACATCTTAGACTTTGAAGTACTCTGCCATCATGGGGAAGGAACGAGTTCAGCCTGCTGGTGGGCAGTCTGCCATCATGAGCATATTACGGTGTTACACAAATGTGATACCAACTGTCCCAACGCTGTTCAGGCACGTATGTATAAATAAAATGCACAGCGTTCAGCACAGAGGCATCACGCCCTGCCTTGCATCACAGCTCACAGCTCAGCCCAGCCGCCTTTTGCGCAACCCAGCCCCAGAGCCTGACTCCACCACCTGCTCCACAAGCAACTCCTCACACTCAGCAGCAGAGAAGAAGGGCAGAAGGCCAGCTCTGCTCTCCCCACCTGCCCCTAAAGGCAACTCTCCTGGCTCTCAGCCCTGCCTTAGAGAGGAGTAGCGCTCCTGTGGAGGGTCTCTGAATCCCTGGAGGAGGAGGGGATGAGGGAAAAGATTATGCTGCCATAAAAAGCTGGGCCAGGAGAAGGAAAGTCATTGTATGACCTTGACTAGCAATGTTCGCTGTGGAGACAAATCCCAGGCTCATCACCTCTCCTTTGTTCCTGCTCCAGCCGAGCACTCAATGTACCAATTCTCTCCTCATCAGCATCACCCTTTGCAAGCAACACAGGAAGTTTCCCATTTTCTTGATAGAGCAAAATAATGCCTTGATTGAATTTCCTCCGTGGAGAGAGGCAGAGGGAGAAAGACCTTCTTCCACCTCTGCCCCTACACTAAGAGCCGCTCAGCGAAGCATTATCTACAATACTCAGAAACAAATTTACCTCGCTGCCTCCAGAACTGAAAAACACGGCAATGAAGAACAGCATAAAATCTGTGCTGTTGCTGCTTTAAAATGCCCTTTGACTGACAACTCTTAAACCCAGCACCAGAACTGAGGCATGTCCAGGCAGTGAATGACTTAAGATGCAGTGTGACAAGGTTACCAAACCTAGACTCCTCCATCTCATTTGTTCTAAAGTTTATCTCCATAACCTGTGAACTCCTACTGCAGCTAGTTTTTCTTTTTAAAGTGAGAGCCTGGTACTGTGCGAGAGTCAACACTAGTGGTATCATGGATAAAATACTCTAATTGGATAAGGGTAGCATATGCCTGCAAGACAATAAATAGATCTTTGCAAGCAGTTCCCACTGGGAGTCTTGGAAATCATGCAGTGTGGTTACTTAAACATTTGGCTTAGCTACCGCAAAGAGATAGCATTCAGATATAAAAAGACAATATCAGTTTGTGGGAACTTTATTCCATGGTTTAATGGTCCTTGGGGCAGCATAAGAGAGCTGTGCATGAAACAAGAAAACAGGCAAGGAGGCAGTGGTCCTGGCAAATGGCACAGTCATTTATTCTAATTAACTGAATTAAATTACAGGAGTCAGACAAACTGTCTTTCTACAACTAGCCAACAAAATCAATACCAAGGATTAGTCATAGCAAATTTAGTAGTGTTGCCTGTTCTGAAGGTGGCTGGACATTTCCTATTAGAAGACCTGCTTTTGAGCTAATTATTCGTTGCAAAAGTTCATCTGTCTGAACTGAAATTTTCCATATGTGATACCTAATTTTGACTGATCCTTCTGGAACACTTTAGCAAGAAGAGTCCAACAATTTGGAAAAACTAAAATAGTGAATAGGATTCTGCTTGGCCTTGTTACTTTCCAGGACCTTTCTTTGCACCTTCTTACCCCTTGCTTTGGAGGAGGGGTTTGAAATGCAGTAGAAAGTGGAACCAGATTTGTGCCTCCCTATAGGGTGTAGCCAAGCTCAACAGTCCTCAGATGTTCCACAGAAGCTCTGAAGAGTTTGATAGCTGTGATGCCCACAGGTCCAGCCCTCCCTGAGGGCACTATGCCCAGCTCCCACACTGACACAACCCAGAGGATGTACAGCAGCAGTGGAAGATCCCTTGAACAGCTGCTCTCAGCCACTCCAGGCCTTCCTGGGATAAGCAAGGAATTTGTACTTAACAGTACCTTTGGTGGCACCCAAGACACCTGATGGAGGGATCAGTCCCACTTCGAAGAAAGAAGCGATGCAAATCAAAGTAACAGGAAAGGAAAAAACTGGGCGGGTACAGAGGAGTCAGACCTGGGCCTGGGACAGGGAGAAAAGGAGGCTGTGGCAAGAGGAGCAAAAGGACCACTTTGAGGCAAGCGCCCAGGTGACGGTGCAAGTCCATATTCTGTGGAGGCCCTGGCACATACCAGCATCCTCTCCGAGGTGGTTTCCATATGGAGAAAGATCCCTGGGTGCAAGCCAGACAGAAACTTCACTGCAGTCCAAGAGGTGCCGACTCAGTGTGATGAGGAAAGCCAGGACAAGCGGAGGAAGGAGAACTGGAAAGAAGAAGGGGATATGGCATATTACCAGGCAGGAGAGAATACTGCTGTGAGTAAGGGAAAAAAGACAAATATTTCCTATAAAAACAAAGTTCTAATCAATAAGTATTAAAAAGACAGGAAGGTAAAATTAACACTTTAATTTTTATTAATTCTCTTGCTCTCCTAGCAACTCCTGCTGACTATTTCTGACCCACAACACAAGAGGTAAGCAAGTATTATCCAGCCACACAATGGAGCCATCAATAACTGTCGCCAGGATGCCTAAGGGAATTCTCTCCTAAACTGTTTAAATTCCAATGAGCTTGGGAGTAGCTGTCAGACCAGACTTTGATGATCTGTTCTAATCATCTTTTCAGGCCACCGGGGAAGAAATAAAACTGAACATTTTATTATCTGACTTGCCGTGGGTTTGGGCTTGGGTTTTCGTCGTTTCTCATCTGAGAAATTAAACCTCCAAAACCTTTCTACTCACTTCCTTGGGTTGGGGCTTCAGGGGCTACTCTAACCATGGTCAGATGTGCTCTGCAGAAATATATACATTGTCGCTTTCCTGACAGAGGTTAACACTTCTCCATCTGAATCAGAAGAACCAATTGTCGGAATTCTCCTTAACCTGCCCTGTACCAGCTGCTAGGTTGATTTAATATTCACTATAAGGCAGTTTAACCTACCCTGGCTTACTTTGCCCTGAGGTCAATGAAGAGACCTCATGTTCCTCCAGCTGGGGGAGCAATCACCTCTGAAATCATCACAGGTATTCCAGCAGGAATCATCTGCCTCCAACCTAAACTTATGTTGTGCAAATGCTTAGCACAAAGTTTATGTCCCAGAGCATCTGTCTGCTGCCACAATTTAGCCCACAAAGTGTTGAAAAAAGGCAAAGTGAGGACAACCCAGATGCTGCTGTATTTCAGCAGCTGACAAACATTTGGATTGGAAACTTTGGCAGGGTGGCATACAAACACCTATAGACGAGCAAAATAATCTCCGCTCCTTATTCATATTAGGGTTTCCAATGGCATCTATCCGTCATGGGAGAAGGCTGTCCTCTTATTCTCTGTATCTCCCCTCCTGTGAATCTGAATTCTGAAAATGCATGAAGAAAAACAAAGGCAATTCAAATATACATTAGGCCACGCTTTGTAAAAACACATAAATTTGCATGGTTTTAACAAAAAAGGCCAGACGCAGGGAAAGCACCTGAATGTGGCACATAGACGGGCAAACATCTCTCTGGTTTTCATCTCAAAAATAATTTGGCTTCAGTATTCTTAACAAACAGGTGTCATTGTACAATACTGAACCAGACATGCAGAGCTGTGACCGATGAGAAGATCATCCAGCAGTCCAACCAGGCATTTTTGGCTACTTCCCTTCATCAGGCAAAGCCGCCTATGCGACTGCTACCTAGCTGTGCTATGCTACCTAGCAGTCACGGACACAGGTAGGGTGGCCATGTAAGTACTACGTCATCTCGCTTCAGCTTCCCTATCTGCACTGGTGGGAAAGGAGCTATGAAACAACTGGAAACACTCTTAACTTTTAGGATTCCAATTCTTTTTTCACAAAATGAGTTGAAACCTGAAATCTTGTTTCTATCTGTGATAGTTATCAGATATCCTGATTTTTTCAGGGCTTTGGAACAGGCCTTTTGGACTCATGTTTTTTGGGAAAACCATGGCACAAGGACCGTTCCCCAGCTGCTTTTAGAAAGTCATTACTGTGGTTCCAGCCCCAGCAAAGGAATAAACCCATTTCAGACAAGTATAAGGAGAGGGAGAGAAATACAGAAACACGCTTTCTTCATCTCAAGTCACTGCATCTAATGGTGTCAGCAGTGCAGTGGTGAAGTCTGGCCAGGAACAGCCCCCCCAATAAGTTATTCCATGGAAAAGAAGGAAGCTCGGGAGATAAAAGCCTGGATAGGCATCGTACCTGCAATTCTCTTCCCTTGTCAGGCACATCTTGCTTTATAGAGTGTGTATGGGCCTCCCTAAGGTGACTACAGCAAGATATTTTAAGAATTATTAACCCTTCTTCCCCTACACTTAGAGAATCGCTCTCAAATTTTTATTTGGGGCATTGTTATAATACTTTGATACATGAAAATAATCAGTAGTAGGAGCTGGAAACTACCTGTTGCAGAAATGACAAGAAGAAAAGAAAGAAATGTTAAAGCATTGGTTGTGGTGCAGCCTTAATACCTTCCGTGCTCAAATTCTCCTCAGCCTTCATTTCTTTTCACTTTAGTTGCTGCAACCTGTCCATGTGCGGCCTTCTACGGTTCCTGCTTCCTTGCATCCAGAAGGCATATATTAAACCTCAGAACTGTGTTAGGCCTTTTTCCCCATGAACAATGGCCAAAACCAAGAGAAAAACAACAAATTCCCTTTTTTTTTTAAGTCAGTGCATAACCGTACCCTCTGGCCTCTCATACTTCCAGCTCTAAAGTCCTCCTATTCCTGTAAGGATCAAATAGGTAATGTTCTTGTTTTCATACAATGTGTCTTCCTGGTTTAATTCCAACATGCATTTCTTGTCATCCTTGTAGAAATAAAGCATGCAGCTATTCATAACAACAAGAACATGACGTTTTAGCAGAAAAATAGCTCAGGGGGCTCGTATTTCTCTGTTCCCTCCAGTCCCAGCCTCCTTTCATCGTTGGGATGAGAATACAGACAACTTGGCCATTGGAAAGACATTACAACATTCTCTTCTTCAACCTCAGGTTGTTAAGCTGCTTCCCAGCTGACACCTTAAGAGGTCCATCCTTGTAGTTGTCTTGATGCTGACTCTCTATAGGACTGGCTTGCTGGTGGGGAGACAGCCCTGTGCTCTTCACCACCCCCTGGAAGCCAGCAAACAAAACCAGAGTATTTGGATATTTAAGCACCAGATGCTTTCTAACCCTGAACCCTGAGAATAACGATGAAGTTTGAAGGCCAAAGCTCCCATAGCCTCATACCCAGAGCATCATGAACTATTTTACTTTGTTAAGCTGCATTAGTGCTTCAGGGACAAAGCCAGTCTTGATCTAAACACCAGCAACTGTTTTGGTGACACCCGTGCCCAGATTCTCACAGTGTGCTAAACTCTTTGAAATATCTGGTTCCATTTACATCAAAGAGGAGATCTGGCCTCTTAATGGGTGTATCACAGTGAGACTAGAGAAAGTCTAATGAAATCCATGCTGAGATATTTCATTATCTTGTAGGCAATAAAGCCATCAAAACAAAGCCATTCATTATCTTTCCTATTAGGGAAGAAAACAAGTGTTCTATATCATTTAGATTATCTCATTGTCCTCCCTGGTCAAAAATGATACTGGCATAACGAACACTAAAGCAATGTATATTATTCACTTGTTTGTTTCCACAGCAAGAAAGCAGTGCCTTAGAAGTAAGAATAAGCTTGAGGGCTCAGCTGCATAAAAATCGTCTATTTTACAGCTCATTGCATTGTTAAGTAACATTACAATGTAATTTGTGTGTTGGGATGTAGTTTTACATAGGGTAAGCTAGCACTTGCAGATTTTTTTTTAATGTCCCAAATACGTTACACATAACTAAATTCAATATTTGGATTTTTAAATCTGCACTAAATGGAAATGACTATCAACATACATGACAGCAGGCAGCTTCTGGACGCCAATTCCAAAAACATAATTGTTTCTAAAGTGATATATTAAACACTTCAGAATTGCTTGTCTCTGCTGTCTATCTTGTTAGAACAGATTATAAGGTCTTCACGGTAAGAACTCTGTCACATCAACTTGCCAGTAGGCTGTGATCATAATAAGAGATTTGGGATGCTAAAAAAATTACAATGATTATAATAACTTTTGTCCTGTTTCATAAGAAAAAGAGACTTCTGTGACTGCAACACTTTTTCCCCATCTCTTCCTCAGCCTGACAGTGAGCTTCTCATAACTTCCAGGAAGTTTTCAAGTGCAACAAAGAAACAGGGGTGTCAGAAATGTTATGTTCCTCCAAATTTTGTGGAAACAGGCTAGAAATAACTAGGTAAAAGGCAGTTATTACCGATAAAAAGCACCAGGGAGCTGGGCAGCGCATGAGCTAGGTGCAGGCTTCTGATTTGCACTGCTACCACGGCAAGTCCTAGCAGGAGACCTTCTGGCGTGAAGTCACTGGCAACTGCTCTGAGGCTTAGTCCCTCATCTCTGATGGTAACGAGCATGCTCTCGCATGGGCTCAAACAGGGCACACCTTGCTCCAAAATACACATCTTTCACAGCTGTCTAGAACACTTAGGACAAATAAAAATTGTACCTCAGCTGTTGCAATATTTATGAGTCATGTTTTGCTTAAGCAGCAAAAGAAAATATGCCAGTGAAGTATTCTTCCAGCTCATACCTTCCAGCTCCTCCTTTGCCTTTCCTGGTACTTACCGCAAGAAAAAATATATATGCAACTTTTATTCTTGCTTTATTCTTCTATATAAATATTTGAATAGATAACACTGTATTGTGCTAATAAACCTGACTAGCTTATAAGGACTTGTTTCTTCAGGTCATCCTCTAAAAAGGCCTAGCCATGTCCAAGGGACTACCTGTGGCCAACCATCAGATCTTAACATGTGAAATGTGTCCAGTCTGAGACGGATAGCTCGCAGCTTTCTAAGCTTAAAATGGAGGGGACAGGGCCATCTTTACCACAGCAGAATCTCCATTGGCTGCATATGGAAGACACCCAGTATAAACACTGTATTTAATGATGATTACACCAGAAGTAGACTAAGGCAACTCTGGAGTAGGTCTATTGAGCATTTGGATTCAACAAGGCTAGGATTTTACACCTAAGAAATGCCTTTTCACAGTTTCTATGGCATTTTTATTTCAGTTAAGCCAGAATGAGATTCTAGTCTCCCTGGCTGTGGAAAGTAATCTGAAGCCAAAATATATGGCTTAGAGGCAACAACTGAAATCAAAGAGAAATTCAGAAGAATGTGTCATTATGATATTGCCCATCTCTACATGATTAAAGAAAGCAGCATCTAAAAGAGGAGCAGCATATATTTTACTTTCAGACTGGAGCCTCCTACAAAAAAATGACAACGAAAAAATCCCAACATTGGTAGCAAAGACATTCAGACTGTGTGAAAGCAAGAATGTTCCAGGTTCCCCCTGATAAGGAATTTCCCTACAAATAATATGATGGGCACAGACAGTTTTTAAAAAGCTCACTAGTAATAAGATTTTTATTTTTTTTTAAATTGAGTAGAAATTTAAACTAGGAAGAAAATAGGGAAATTTCACTTCATGAGAGGAGAGGAAATTCTGGATTATTTTCTGGAATTGGATTCTTAATAAACAAACTCATTATTGAATAACTGTTCATTCAGGGAACTGAAATGGCTATCTTGTGGAAGGGCCTCAGTTCTATATTATTTAATAGATGGAATAAATAAAGAGAAGGTCATTCTCCAAAGTTGGACTTGCATTTTCAGATTCACTGTAACACAAAAACCTTTAATTGTAGGTCTGCAGTAGATGATCCTTTGTGGTAATTTAGCTTTAAAGCAATTAAGATCTTTAATGCCAATGTAATATAAATTTTCTCTACCATTTTCGGCTTAGCAGAAAATAGAGGGCCAAATGTTGCCTTTGGGCACATTAATGTAAGTTACACAGAGAGATGAATGAATGGTATGGTATTTGAAGTTATAAATTCTCATTTGAACCCAGAATAGCTATATCTGACTCTGAAGCTGTTATCTAAAATATATCTCAACTTAGGTCATAATGTATGAAAGCATAATCCTTCTTAAATGAATTTTTCAACTCGCCAAATAACTTGCATAGTACTTTTCATGCACTATGCTTTCCAAGGGACATCCATCTGGGTAAACTGAGGCACACACTAACAAACTCATTCACCTAACGTCAGGCTGTGAGGAATAAAATTCCACCTCTCAATCTTCACTTCTGGACTCTAGCAAGAAGGCATCTTCTCCAGATCCTAAACCAGATATGATCATATATCTATCCTGCAAACTACAATACAGGTCAGAGATACTAAAGCTACCTTTAAAAAAGGTATCTCAGAAACTGCACAGTCATGACAACAAGGAGCAGGACATACAGTGATATTGGGAATGAATTACCAGTTTCACGGATACTGTTGCCAAAAAGGTATCATTTTCTTCACTGTATGTTCCAGTCTTACAAAGTTTTAAAACTAAGAAGAGATGGAGTCTGTCTGAGAAATATGGAACAAAGACTACTAGACATCCAGTTGCTGATTCATCAAAGAGGATTTCAAACTCATTTTAGAGGGAATTGTAGCTAAAAGCCCTTGGGTAAGAGAAATTAGAAACAACATATAAATAAGTAAGCCCCGAGACTGAGCTGGTCAAAAACCTGCAATGAGGAGTAGAGAGGGTACACAAGCTCTCCTTCAGATGACCCAAAAGCTTGTCAAAACTCTTCTAGATAAATCTTTTCAGTTCATAAAGACCGCTACATCTACCTTCAATTTTGTTTCTCCTCTCTAACTTCACAGTTAGCGTAACCGATGTGTCAAAGAGGCAGCAAAGCCCAGGGTATTAGCTCAGACAGCAGCAGGCACCTGTTCTTTTACCAAGCTCATGCTGCTGAACGCTGCAGTAAATATTACCCGAATAATACCAGAAAGGGTACAGCAGAGGGCTACAAAGATGATTAGGGGCCTGGAGCATCTCCCTTATGAGGAAAGGCTGAGGGACTTGGGTCTTTTTAGTCTAGAGAAGAGAAGGCTGAGGGGGCATCTAATCAATGTTTATAAATACTTAAAGGGTGGGTGTCAGGAGGATGGGGCTGGTCTTTTCTCAGTGGTGCCCAGTGACAGGACAAGAGGATATGGGCACAAACTTGAAAATAAGAAGTTCCAGCTAAACATGAGGAGGAACTTCTTTCCTTTGAGGGTGGCAGAGTCCTGGAATAGGCTGCCCAGGGTGCTGGTGGAGTCTCCTTCTCTGGAGACATTCAAAACCCACCTGGACGCATTCCTTTGCAACTTGCTCTTGGTGGACCTGCTTTGGCAGGGGGGTTGGACTAGATGATCTCCAGAGGTCCCTTCCAACCCCATGTGATTCTGTGATTCTGTTAGTTATAACAAAAATGACATAAATTAACACCTTTGTAAATTAGGACTCCTTACTGTTAAAGAACAAAGCAAGCAGACTGGGTGATGGGCTTTTACCCCCTTCACAGTCACATATTTCCCTGCCTCACACAACAAGATGACCAACAGATGTTGAAGGTACCACCTTAGAAAGAGCAGTTTCAGAGAACTGTCACTTAAACAATTTTATATTGTGCCTAGGTTTTTACTTTACACAGTCATATTTTGGCTCTTGATTTAAACTCTTACATTTGCATCACTGCATCATTAGATATAAAAGACATAAACTCTGTGGTTAGTCTAACCTGCCCTAGGAAGCCTTCTGTCAAAACCCTCAACTAAAAGAATCCCAGGACTTCTTCTACACACTTCTCGATTTAACAAGCAATCGTGTCTTTGTTCCCCAGTGAACTCAGAGACGCATTACCCTGAGCAAAAAGCAGATCATTACATGTATAATGTCATCCCTAATTCACTTAGTTATGCAAGTAGCAAATTGTCTAATTCATGCCGCTCTGGAGGTCTGATTCTCTCCTGCTCACAATACTGTGCTGCCACCTTACTTCACGTAGCCAGGAGAACTTTCTATCTTCAATTAGTTTGTTGGTCAAAAACTTTCATTTGTAAAGCTTGTGTAAAATCGCAAAAAGATGCTCCCAAGAGTGGTATCTTTGTAAGTCTGCATACACAAGTCTGGCAACAATACTGATGTTAGCAGTAAGACAGCATACACAGAAATAAATTGAAATTGGGAACCTGGGACTCAACTATACACTAGCACTGACCAAACTTTGTAAAAGATGTCACATTATGTTAGCAAGACTAAACACAGGGAAAGTACATTAGCCAGCCACAAGCTTTAGAAGTTCATGTTTTTATTGTTCAAAATTCTGGATGCCCGTTCAATTTCTCAAACCTTGAGACTCAACCAAAGCATATTATTAGGCAAGTATGTTAACAGGAGTTCAAGCTCTCCCAGGTAGTACTTGCATTGGAACTATGCTGAGAATAATTTTCTTTTATGTTTACAAGCTTCCTTCTATACCTTTTGGAATAAACTAAATTAAAATCCTGGGTAGGACAGATGAATGAGTAGCACATCCAGTGGAGGAAAAGATAATAAACATTCCCCAGCCTGCAGCTGGCACTAGCTGAAGCTGGCACAGGCTCTTAAGAACCAACAGGGATAATAACTGGACGGACAAAGCAGTGATGCAGCAAGTCCCAGCCATTACAGTGAGAAGAGAGGTGCTGTCACTGCTTCCTGCTGAATCTGTGCCATCCCAGAGAACAGGGTTCAAGACTTATTTGGACAAAAAGAGAAAGCAAGAGGGGTTCTTTAACCTATTTATTATGGTACCGGTTTAGCAAATAGGAATCCTGTGCTCCGGCCCCCTTGCCAACAACTGTTTCTGCCTTTTGTTGAATAACTAAAAATACATACACAGTCCAAAGAGCTGTTCTCAGGTGCTCTCCCTGCCTCCCTCTCTGCCAAGGAACCTCCTGTTGCCTCACCTTCAGGATCATATACTTGCTGTTTCTCCGACACAGGACCAGTAGGGTTTTTATTTTTTGCAGATTGCTCTAACATAGTTACGACAGCAATGAACATTGGAACTGAGAACTGATGTTTAACCTTGTTGAGTGGGCATCCCCCAAAGGAGAGTGGGCTCTGGCTGCCTCTGAAACTCAGAAGAAAATTGGCCATGTCTCCTAGATGCCGCGGGGAGTGCTCTAGGAAAGGGATTATAATTTGGCAAGGGAGGGAGGCAGACTACGTGGTAACACGTGACGGCAGACACGGATGCTGCAGCTTGCATGGAGCTGGGCCCAGCAAGGGCATTCAGAGAACGCTTACCTGAGCATCCACGCTGGGGAGACACTGGTACAGGGTCCTAGAGAGACTTAGGCAAGAAAGAGTTGCTAAATTCAAGGCCTTGACTAACAAGGAGGTGGTTTGAGGCCCACGGGAAGGATGGATGTTGCACTCTGGGGAAGCTTAGGCTACCCAGGGGAGAGTTGGCTTACCAGAGCCCCCCAAAGAAGGGAGCCAGTTAAATCTGGCTGCTTAGAAATGATGAACAGTGACTAATCCACACTTCAGCAGCTACACATCAGGAATAGGTTCATCTAACCAAACACAGATACATAAGCCATTTGGGCGAGGTTCTTCTTTAAGGTTCATGTCCAGAAAAAAGCAATACCAACGGGTGAGTCATCCGATCTGCTAAGGAGAACTGAAAAGCACTTGCTCTTCTCTGCTGATGATAAAAGGAGCCTGAGGTGAGTCGCTCACATAGAGGCATCCTCGTTTAACTAAACTGATACTGTGCAGGTGCATACGTGAGCATGGTTCACCTATTTTAAAAACAAGGACTGCGGTGCTGTGTTTTACATGATGTCCCACCACTCAAGAAGGACATTTACCAAGCTCAAGGAGGGCCCAGATCAGGCCATCCAGGGTGACTCAAGCACTCTGCTGACTGGTTTCTCCTCTCACCTGGGAATACAGCCCCAGCAACTCAGAGCAGGATGTCTGTGTAGAAGTTCGAGGAAGCTTTCAGCAAAAAAAAAAAGGCTGATAGGAAGGTGAACACAACACCTATATAGCATAGGAACAATTTTTGAGTGTCACAGGAATGCTCAATGGTTTGAGTGCCTTCTATTGGCACACACTCATGAGAGACACGTTGGAGGCCCCCATGGCAGGGTGCTTCCCAAGGTGGGTTCAGAACTGAATCACGCCAGCATTTGGAATGGATCTGCAGTTTTGTTTCCTCCAAAAGGAACTGAGGTCTGCTGCGAAACAATTGCTGTGAGAAAGCAAGCACATGTTGCAAATGGAGAGGGTTTGCTTCAAAACTGCACTGTTTCTCCAAATTGGTAATTTAGACTTAGACAAGGAAGAACATATTGCAAAGGTGGCAAAAGTGCTATTCAAACTAAAAGACACCTGAAGTCACATTTTTATTTCTCAGATTGGCTCTCTGAAATCAGGATTTTATTGAAGCTGCTGTTGGGTGAGGTTATGTTATGCAGAAGCTCAGAGCAGACTATCCTAACTACTTCTTTAAATATATCTGGAGTTTGGGATTATGTTCTAATGCAAGACTTGAGTCAGTTCTTAGGTTATCCAAACTATATTACTGTTAGTTTCACTAGCAGCTTTCAAGTGTTATGTTTCTTAAATTATTAACCATACAGCCCACAGAGGTAGAAAACATAGACTTACCTTTCCAGGAGAACTCCTGAAACACTGGAAGTGTCTACATTTCAGGAAAAGCTGGATTTCTAGGCTCTGATCCAAATCTGTAAGCATGTGTTACCAGTAAGGCATGAGACCAATAAGGCAACCAATTTCCTCAACTGAACTAGGATGTTACAAGCCGAGAAAATATTTCACATACAAACAAACCATCAAAGTGTAAAGATTAAAGTACACAGTTTTTAGAAGATGAAAGACAGTTTAACAGACATTATTCCAGCAGCAGGTCAGCTAGGTCAGACCAGGATGTTAGATCCTGCAATCCTTGAGGAATTTTAAGGAGCAAGGAACCAGACAGTACTGAAGATGACTCACTTGGATACGAATAAAGAACAACAGAACTAGTTTTCCTCTGTGCTCCATGAAAACTTAATTCCTATTAAAAAAAAATACACAGTTTTAAAAGAAAAAAAAATGCTGACAGATAAAAGCAAGAGAATCAACCAGAGATTGGAAAGTCAACGTTTCTGGAATTGTTATTCAGAATGAACTTCCACCTGAGGCAACACAGACATTTTCTTTGGCTATCTAATAGATGCTTATGTAAATATTCTGAGTCATTTTAAGGGAATTACACAAATACGAACCTCCTACATAATAGAAAATACATAGATTCTTTTCATATCCTTATTTAGATGAGTCCTTAATTCATTTCACCCTGTCAGCACACAGTTGTTAACAATTCAGATACAGTTAATACATGAAAAATGTAGAAACTACTGAGAACCTGATACAGGGAGAGATATCTGACACACTAAGTTCATTGCCATTGAAAATATAAAGGCTGCAAATTGGGAAAATTGAGGGAAATCCCTGAAAAAAGCACTCATCATGTCAACAGTGGGGTCAGAGCTAAGTGGTAAGAGGAAGAGTTTGTCTGGAAGTAGTAAGAGAGCTAACAGCTACCAATGTCTATGCTAGCAGGGAAAAATTAAGCACCATGTGGGATAAAATGCTGAAGCACAGAAATATATCACTACACTCATACAGATGCCCAAGTGAAGGAACCTCCTTCTGCTTGTGTGCAAGGATGAGGTGTTATTCAGTCCTAGGTACAGAAAGGACTGTATTGTTTGTTTGCTTCCCTGTCATGTTGCAGTGAGTGAGTTTCCCCAGGATGCTGGAAGAGGCCACATGCTCTCCCAAGGGCAATGTTATTCTGATTCCCTCCTTGATCCACCTTACTCGCTTTCCCAGCAAATCTTAGTCACCTCACATATGTAAACAGTGAAGTTGGGAGAAATGAGCTTCAGCCAGTCCCACACAGGTTTTCACAGCCCAAGTTCATAGAATCGTTTTGGTTGGAAGAGACCTTTAAGATCATCAAGTCCAACTGTTAACCTAGCACTGCCAAGTCCAACTCTACACCATGTCCCTCAGCACCACATCTACATGCCTTTTAAATACCCTCAGGGATGGTGACTCAACCACTGCCCTGGGCAGCCTGTTCCAATGCTTGATAACCTTTTCACTGAAGAAATTTTTCCTAATATCCAATCTAAACCTCCCCTAGTGCAACTTGAGGTCATTTTCTCTTTTCCTATTGCCTTTTACTTGGCAGGAGAGACTGACATCCGCCATGCAACAACTTCCTCTCAGGTAGTTGCAGAGAGCGATAACGTCTCCCCTCAGCCTCCTTTTCTCCAGGCTGAACAACCCCAGTTCATAAAATCATAGACTCATAGAATCATCTAGGTTGGAGGGACCTTTATGATCATTGAGTCCAACCATCAACCTAACACTGCCAAATCCACCACTAAACCGTGTCCCTAAGCACCACGTCTACCCATTCTTTAAATATCTCCAGGGATGGTGATTCCACCACTTCCCCAGGCAGCCTGTACCAATGTTTGATAACTCTTTCCGTGAAGAAATTTTTCCTAATACCCAATCTAAACCTCCCCTGGTGTGTTCCCTCAGCTGCTCCTCATACAACTTGTACTCTAGACTCCTCACCAGTTTCACTGTCCTCTGAACAGGCTCCAGCACCTCAATGTCTTTCTTGCAATGAAGGGCCCGAAACTGAACACAGTATTTGAGGTGCGACCTCACCAGTGCCAAGTACAGGGGTACGATCACTTCCCTACTCCTGCTGGACACACTATTTCTGTGCTGACCTGGCTTCACTGCCAGCTGTAGCCAAGCTGACTGCAAAGTCCTGTATGCTGTAATTACACTTCTTACTGTCATCCAGACACGCACAGAGAGTTTGGGCAGAACCTTTCATTTGCACTACTGTGGTAACTAACATTGCTCCCACGAGGAGGGTAGCTCAGGTTGGTAAGTCAGTCACTTGTTGCTTACACTCGATCCTCCCTTAACCTCCTCCACACCCTTTTTGGCAGGAAGCCCCTGCCCTTGTTCTCACTGCAAATCTGCCTTTTCTTTCCTGAGAAACTCCTTTCGCATGGGACTGCAATTCTTGCTTACACAGGTTCTTGCAGAGAACTCGGCCTCTACTTTAAAGCTGTTGGTCAAAACCTCCTGTTGCTTCCTGGCAAGTGAGGGCTTAGACACCTGAGAGGAATATAGGAGAATCATGCTTGAGTCTCACGAATGCCAGGTGACAGTAAGCCCTCTTTGGTACCACCCTGTAATCAACAAAGACACACTTTATGTGATATGAATATGGCACCACTTCAGTGGCTTCAGAAAACCAGCAAGCTAGTGCAGGATCCAACCCACCCTGCCACAAGTACTCCCTGATGAGGAATAGGCTGGTTGGTCAAGCAAATCCTCCTCAGGAAAACTTAAGATATATGCCTCTCCATTAGATTCAACCTCTGCAGGCATTACATTAGCACATGAAGGTTATCTCTCCAAGCTGCTAAATAAACTAGGAAAGAAACCTCTGCTTCAAGGCAGTACATGTTAAAGTATGTGCAGCAGAAGCTACAGGACTTCACGTGTAAAGATCCCAGCGAAACAGGAACGTATGCTGCCAAGATGAAATTCTTGGATAGAGATACTCAGGAAGACGCAGCTCTGCCCACAGTATCAGTTAAGTGCAACACCTACCCCACAGCCACATCCAAACTTGGATGCTGCTCCCTTTGTTTACAAACAAGCACAGCCTCTGCTCCAACTCAACCAAGCTACCAAACAGGACCACCTTCTGGATGATGTAGGCATAGATTTTAAGTGTCCTCCTCCAACACACCCAACAGATCTTCCCGACACCTCAGAGATCTTCAGTCAGGTTTTCCCAGACAGTGTGGCTTAGCTCTCTCTAGGCTAGTAAAACATATAAGCTCACAGAACATGCCCAGGAACAGGTACATGATCATCCAATCCGGCAAAATATAGCACAGCTTTGTCCCAGGGTATCTAGCACTCATCCTTGGGCACCCTTCTGAGAGTTAGCATGCACTAAGGACCTTTCCCAACAGGCAGCCTGAATGTGGCCCCCTTCTTAAGAGGTAGGTGAGTTTCAGAGAATCACAGAATTGTTGAAGTTGGCAGGGACCTCTGGAGATTGTCCACTCCAACCGCTGGCTCAGAGGAGGGTCAGCTACAGCAAGCTGTTAAGGGCTGTGTCCAGTTAGGTTCTGAGCATCTCCAATGATGGAAACTCCACCACCTCTCTGGGCAAACTGTTCCAGTGTTCAACCTGTACCATAAAAAAGTTGCCTCTTTAAGTTCAATTTCCTGTGTTTCGGTTCCTGCCTATTGCCTCTTCTTCTGTTATTGGGCACCACTGAGAAGAGTGTTGCTCTGTCTTCTTTATTCCTCTCGCATCAGGTACTTATAAACATTGATAAGATTCTCCTTGAGCCATGTCTTCTCCAGGCTAAGCAATGCCAGCTCTCTCAGCCTCTCATCATATGATGGATGCTCCATATCCATGGTCCTTCACTGGACTCACTCCAATACATCCATGAAAGTTTAGGTATACAGAAGCAATCTCAGGCACTGCAGTCGGGCTCAAAAGAGACTCCTATCCTTGCCCAAATTTACTATTATAAATACAGCCCTTGAACCTAAGCAACTGAACCAACATAGGATGGAATATATAGATTTCAGACCTTGCTGTGCTTCAAGCTTAAGGTAAAGAGGAGTTTTAACCAGTGGTACTGAAGTAAACATTTTAGTGTATTAGGTTACCTGCTCAACAGTTCATGCTTCCTGAAGAGGAAGACCGGATTCAAGTCTTTCAAGACACGGTCATGAAACATACAGATGCAGATCAAAGCTCTCGGAGCACATATATTTTTCTTTCTACATCGCTTTCATTACATGCCCCATTTTGGAATGAAAACACCAATGCAAATTGCTTTATTTCATTGTTATCCCTTACAAGAATCCAAATGCCATGATTCACATGCAAATGAAAAACATATACGCAATCTCGCTTTGTTAAAATTTGGTGTGTATTTCTGTATTAGCAGGCTGTCTTTCTTACGCTGCCACAGCACTAACAAAATACTGCTCTCTGCAAGATGGCTGTATTAGGTGTAAACATAAAAATGGAAATGAATACATTTCCACTGAAGGTCCTTACCTGAAGTGGATGAGAGGTCTAAAATAATGCAAAAAGTACGCTTCACCAACATTTTGCTTCCGAAGGATAAAAGTCAACCTTCAAACTTTACCCTTCATCCATGCTTAGGGATTATTGCTTCAGACTTTGGACTGCATGTGTAAGGTTTGGCTTTTTCATATTCTCTGCTCTCTTCAGTGGGAGAAGCCTAACTATAGGTTTCCTGTGACAATCATGCCTCATTTCACAAAATGGTTGAGGTTGGAAGGGACCTCTGTAGGTCACACGGTCCACCCCTGCTGCGCACCTAGAGACAGTTGCTCAGGACCATTATCCAGGCAGCTTTTCATTATCTCCAAGGATGGAGAATCCACAACTTCCCTGGGCAACCTATGCTAGTGCATGGTCACCCTCACAGTAGAAAAAGTGTTTCCTGACGGAAATCTCCTGTCTCAGTCTGTGCCCATTGTCTCTGGTCCTGTCACTGGGCACCTCTGAGAAGAGCCTGGCTCTGTTCTCTTTGCATCCTCCCTCCAGGTTCTCATAGACGAGATGTCCCTCCTCCTTGAGTCTTCTCTTCTCTAGGCTGAACAGTCCCAGCTCTGGCAGACAGGGGTTCAGCCATCCCCAGGAAAACAGGGCTTCATCATGTTTAACTGTAACCTGGGAAGACAAATGCCATAACTCCAAACATCCCCCCTTCTTCCTTCTTCACCCAGCACTTATTGCTGACCACGACGTCATATGACATGGGGTATCCCTTTGGTCAGTTGGGGTCAGCTGTCCCAGCCTCCCAACTTCTTGTTGGGACCTCCAGCCTCCTCATGGGCAGGGTGGTGTGAGAAGCAGAAAAGGCCTTGAGGCTGTGTAAGCACTGCTCATCAGTAGCTAAAACATCCCTGTGTTATCAACACTATTTCCAGCACAAATCTAAAACAAAGACCCGTACAAGCTACTGGGAAGAAAATTAACTCTATCCCAGCCAGAACCAGTACACTCTCAGCCTTTCCTCACCAGAGGGATGCTCCAGTCCTTTAATCACCTTAGTGGCCCTTTGCTGGATTCCATCCAGTATGCCCATGTCTCTCTTGTACTGGGCAGCCCAGAACTTGACACAGCACTCCATGTGTGGCCTCACCAGGGCTGAATAGAGGGGAAGGAATGCCCTCCCTCGATCTGGTGGCAACCCTCCTGATGCAGCCCAGGATTTGGCTGGAAAAGGCTCATTTGCTTTCTTCCATTTTGGAAATGGCATGCTGCTGCTTCTGTCAGCTCAAGTGGGAGATGGATCTCTTGTGACAGTGATGTGTTTATCTCCAGGACATTGCTTTGTGTAGCACAGTAAGCAGGAAGAGGATTGATAAGGGTGCTCAGATATTAAGGTGCTGTTTCCAGCTTCACTCCAGGTTGTGTGTCTTTTTGACTCCTCATTTTTTTGATAAATCACAGACAATGCAACTCGGACATGACTAAATGAGAAATTCCCTCCTTGACACCACAGTTCACAATTAGCACTATGATTCTTTTAACACAGTATCTAAACACGTCTGAGTAACACAATTCAGTATATTTGAAAATACATTTGCACATTACAATCTTAGGAAATGCTTCACCTCTCACAAACCAGTAACCAGTGTCTTTCATTGGGGAAGACATACAGTGACACCAATTCTGTCAATACCTGCTATTTCTAAGGCACGCATTTGCAGACCACTTTAGAAAAGCACTGCCATAGGCATACATTTTATATTTTATTAGCATTAAAGCTTTTTTTCTAATGAAGAGATAAATTGGCTGTGTAACCTGATATTTTCTAAAGCAATGCAAAGTCTCAAATATATTGTTTTACTAAGCTGTAATAAGGGACATGGTGCTTTAAATTTTTGTTCAGATATTTATCTTTTGATGAATTTAAAAAGTTACTTTGCCCAAAACCAAAATGAAATACAAAGCTCACAATTTAGAAGTTTTCTTTAGAGAAAAGGGTACCCCAGGCATTTGGAGGCTGTCAGTTACATAGCTCAGGTCCAGGTTGTTCTATTGTTCTAATCATTCCATTCTACTGAAGAATGAGTGCCACAACCATGAAGTGGTCACTGGATGAGGGAAAACAAGGGTGAACCTTAATTCACCTTTATACTCATTTATTGAAATTAACTGTGTGTTGTACGGCTGGAGCCCAGCTAATGCTCCAGGTTAATGACTGGCTCTTCTACAACTTTCATACAAGTGTTCAAATTACATTTTAACATATAAATGTATTTACCTTCTCTCTTAAAAAATACAAATACAAAACCACCTTCTAGGATCACTCCTGTAATTTTGTAGGTCAGAATTACATTCAGTATTCCCAGACTTTCAGGAGAAATAGAGCAAACAGACCTGAACTTTTGTAAAGTGAAATCACTTATAAAAGCAAAGTGAAAAGATGTGTATCGGACATCAATTATTATAATCACAAAGAGCTGAAATACAGCAACAATTTCTCATTTGTACATATTGAACAGCACAAAAGTAAAAAAATATATATATACAACAAGCTTAATAGGGAAACAAACCTGAAACAGTTCTCTTCTGCTCCTGGATAAGACAACTTTCCCTTAAATTTTTTAGTGCATTCCCTCTTATTCATAAGAACTAACACATTTTATCTTCCTGTTCTAAGGCAAACTGAAAACAATCAAATCTTCCTTCAAATCAAGAACAGTTGTGAACTAGTGAATTAATATATATTCACCTGAGATCATTCTGAACTATAGGACAAGAACAATAATGATTAACAGCTAAGGTGCACAACCATTTTGTCATTTTTAAAGAGAAACAGCATTTATACAGAGCAGTAAAACTGCCATTTGTAAAGAGAATTATTGAAAACCGTATAGGAGGAAACACTATGAGGACCGTAAGCAGCTTCTACTTTTACTTTCTTCTATTCAGTATTGTCCTGTTCCCAACTTTCTGTAACATAAAAAGAGGGAGAGGAAGAAAAAAAATTAAATGTGAAAAAAAAAATATTTCTTCTGTTACTCTCTTTATTTCATGCTTATGTCAGTTTCTCTAAAATCCATTGACTGACCTCAAAGTAGTCCTATGGTAAATACTAGATGCATTTCATCTAGGTCAAACAGCATAAAGCAAAACCACAAAGCTATATATAGTCTACACGTGTATCCAGCTCTGATTAAAAAGTACAATTAACCCTGAGATAAAAATAAATGAGCCAATATTTCTATTCTTCTTTTATATCCTGAATTAGTTATTTAATCTTTTCTGGAGTAATTCTGTTGGATACAACTAGTACCCACTAGTGACATCTTCAAACAAAATCAGCTTGATTTTGTTACTAATAACTACTTAAAAGCATCACAAAAGTACATTCATCCAAGCACTGAAAAAGTCACATCTGTAATGATAAACAGATAATTACCATTCACAAATTATATTGAGGAAAGCAAGGTTAAAGCAAAAGGGGCTCTCCTGTACTATGTGTTGGTGTCAAGAAACAGAGCCATGATATTTGTAGGTGGGAAGGATCCAGGCAAATGTGAAAAGGAACATTTTGTCACTCAAGGACATGCATCAGGATTGTATCTGCATGCACCAGGTCATGAAATCATTTAATATTCTGTTCTCCACTCTCATGATTTGGGGATGTATTATTATCTTTAACATGTGGTACATGAGAAGGAAAAAGAAATAAATTAAAAATCACTAGCTGTGGCTAGGGACTAAACTCCAATTTCCAGCATCTCATGCCAGTATTTTAATCAGGAGCCCATCAGGCAGAAATGCATCATTCATACGCAGCCTTAATCATCTGTTTGGCCCAGCTGCTTAGTGACTACACCATGGGAGAGGAATAAATTCAGAGGGAAAAGCTGTGTCCTGCTTACAGAATTGCTCAGAAATCCTGAAAAGCATGAACATATACATATATCAGAGTACCATGCCAGCCACAAATCTGTTGAATCTGTGTAGGGAAAATGAAGACTAAGATTCAAACCCAGATCCTGCAGAGATCAGGTGTCTCACAGGAAATATCGTCTCCAAACTGAAAGGAAATCTATGGCTACCGTGTTTACAGGTGAGAAAACAACCAATCCAACATCGTTTTGGCAAAATGGCAAACAAAGCTACAACTTTATAAAACTTGTTTGTATCTCTATCACTCTGCAGATTAAATCCAAGTATTTATCTTGGGATGCCTTTGTGGTATCAATGCATCAAATGCAATTACAGGTGAATATTAATGCAAAACAAAAAGCCACAGCAACATGGTGTACTCAAAGCGAACCAAACTTCCAAACTGAAGCAACAAAAAAAAAGAAAAGATAATTTAAAAATGCGTTTTCATTGTATCTTCAAACACTAACACAACTTGATTTTGTACAGCATCCTACATATAAGCTGCATCCAAAACACTTGGCAGACTTTAATACAACAATTGTAGAGTTAAGCAGCAGAAGAGGAAAACAATTAAGTGCTGCAGGCAAGGAAGAAAATATAAGGTCTCAGATGGGATTTGAAACAAAATGGAGAATCAAGATAACTTTGTCTCCTGTTTCAAGTCTAGAAGAAAAAAATGTCATAAAGCAGTATCAAAACGATTCTGTTTACCTCAGTAGCATCATCCATTTCTGTGATGTCATGCAATCATTTCAGCTCATTTCTGAATTAGAGAACCCTTTCTCTGGAGAGCTGTCATCGCTGAGGTCACTGTAGCTGTCACTGTTAAAAGCAATACACAGTCAGAAGAATCTAAAATATTGTATTTCAAACCCTCCAACCTAGATGATGCATATGACAAACGCTTTCCTCAAATGCAACCCATGTCCAGAAAACTACTTTAAGCTCATGCTCAATTTTGGTATTTTAGAACGTCTTTCTCTACAGGAATGGGCTTAAGTTTGGAGCCTAAGAACTGATGAGAAAAAATATTGTACCATATAAACAGTATGTTCCTTTTTTTTGTTTTTTGCTTGGCTCCCATATATTCATTCTGCAGTTTGCTGGTGCTGTGTGCATGCAACTGTGATTAAAACTATGAAGAATAACAGGTATTTACAGCAAGGCTAAAAGGAATTTCTCCTTTATGATAAAGAAAATGACTGTTTTGACCAAAAAAAAAATTAAAACAACTTTATTTACTCAGAACGCTTCAATTTATGCTTAAATTACAATTCTTGCTCTTCCAATCACAACATAATCAATTTTCATTGCACCAAGCAATATCCTCACAGTTTTTCCTGAGGTTTCATTCTGTTCTGCTGTCTTCTGAGAGGAGGAGACCGGTTTTCACAGAACAAACTGCCATGCAAGTGACCGTTTATAAGTGTCAAGAACAAGTAAACAGTGAAGGACAGGAATCACCACAGCGACTAAGAGAAAGAAGTATGCCCACAAACCATATTTTCAGTCAGTTGTGACGTCTATCAGGTCTCCGGGTTTATCTTAACTCTAAGTTAAGAAGAACCTCCAACCTCAACCTCCCCCTGCTATACTTCACTTTTACAGTCTGTTTTCCAGATACTTGAATTTCCCAAGATCAGAAGGCAGCACAGGGAGCCCGGGGAACTGACAAGTACTGAGAGGTCAGTTCTGTGATATATCAGAACACAGGTTATGATTAACACAGTACAGGTGGGGATCTCAGACCTCATTTGTGCGGGTACAGCAGTGCCAGCCTTGGGTACCAACTCTACTCCAGCCACTGTACGCCCCTCTTTGTCAGATCTCACTCATCGCATACACCTTCATCCTCCAGCCAACAGGACCTCGGTCACATCAGGCTCCCCTGCTGTGGGCGTGATCTCCCACTGAGACATCAAGCCCATAAAGCAGCCCATGGCCCACCCAGACACAAGCCTTCGCAGCTGATCCGCGGTGACCGCCTGCTGTGCAGTGTTTCCAGGGGAACTATGTAACCCCCGCAGCTGGAGAGCTTAGATCCAGGCTGCAGTGTGGAACAGCGAACAAACTGCGCTCAGTTATACCGGTGCTTGTTACTGAGCGCTGCTTTGTAGCCTGAATTTCACCCTCTCTTCTTTGCAAAAAACAAAACCCACCTAAAAATCACAGCCATTTAATCGAGCGGGACGGAGGGAGCGGCACCAACAGTCATCTTGTTTAATGTCCACCTCTGACTGTTTGGAAAGCCTCCCACAGTTCCAGCAAATCACTGCCCCAAATTCTGTACGAGATAGCATAGGTACTCCGACTTTTCTAACATTAAGACTTTGCCTACAGCATTCTGCCCTTTCTTCGCATGACACGCATGTCGTTGCTGCATTTCGTACGAAGAATGTGTCGTATCAGGCTAGTGAGAAACGCTCAACTGGATCATTTCGCCAGCTGGCAAACAACTGCACAGTTCAAGTGAGGAAAGTGTTGTTAACAGTACGATCAAGCATGCCAGATGCACACAGACAAACACAACATCACCAACGTTGTACTTACTTCTTTCTGAAAGAACCCATGGAAACATGGAATAAAAATTCAGTATTATTAAAACAGTTTTGCATTTTCACATCACAGCAAAACAGCAAAAATTGCCCATAGAACAGAGGGTAAAACTGTGATTATGGAGAGCTGCATAATCCCATGATAGCCCTGGTTTAAGCCCAAAGTCTTCAGAGAACATTTTTTTAATGGTCTTTGCTGCCCAGTGGCAGTCACAGCCCAAAACCATATGCTAGAGCTCCATATACAACACCGTGTGGGAGACAGATGCTTAAGTAAAAATGCTCATGGGCCAATGAGGTGAGTGGAGAACTGCCCAGCTTCCTCTCTTGAAGACAGTTAGGTGCTGATCCCCACCCAGCACCCTCATCATGGGTCCTTCCCCAACTCATTGACATGGGGGTTAGAGGCATTCGCCCATAGAAGCAGTCACACAATGCTGGCTGCTTCCATCACTTCACTGACTGACCACCCCAGCTTCTCAGGCCTGTTTCCAGCTTGTGGAAGCTGAGGGACATTTGGATAGCCACTAGCCTAGAGGCTAAAACTCTTATTCAGCTGGTGACAATTTTGTTCCTGTTTCCACGCTGCTCAATTCAGCACAAGGTTTGACTCTAACCGCATTTTTGACTGTTTTGCAGTAGCACCTCAGGTTCTTCCCTACTTTAAGGCTGTCCTGCTGGCTGTAAGTCAGTTTTATTTCTAACAGGCAGGCCACAGTGGCAAGAAAGGTAGAGGAAACATCCAGGTAATGGTCAGCCCATGGGCTTCAGACTCAGGTAACTGTCAGTCTCACAGTTTCAGCTGCTTGAATGATATAAGCACCCCAGAAGTGGTGGCATCATGTTAGCAAGAACTTGTGCTCCAAGGAAACCTGAACTTCTTCAAGAATTAAGCTGCCAGTGGGCTTGAAAGCAAACAGGTACTCATGAATCTTGGCGTATCTGCATCTGGGTGCTGCAGCTTCAAACCAGTGCTGATGTCCAGTTTGTAAGATTTACTGCGATAGGAACTGTACTCAACTGATAAGTAATCTGAAGAAAAACTCCAGGTGGTATTAACCACAAATGAGTCATCACCTCTTGGTGATGGAATAAATGTGTACTTCCTTCCAAATTACACTGAGCTGCTACACAGGTATTAAACACAAAAACTAAATGGATATTTTGCGCTCACAGTTGCTAACATTATGTAACATTACTTAAATGTGCTGGCTATGAAAGTGGTGGAAAATCCAACAAGCCTGGCTTTTCCTTCATGAAATTCTTTTTCACATTGAGCCTTTAACTGAAAAAATATGTTTACATTTCCTTCGGAAAGTTTTCTACCAGTTTATGTACCAATTACTTAGTAATTATCTTGGGCAGGAACCTGACACCCATTTCACCTTGTTTTTAACAATTCCCACAACATTGGTCTCCAACAAAAAGGAGCTAGTGAGCAGATATAAGGCCACCATGGGGGTTCTATTGCATCGGGGTTTTTTTTTCATGGGATCTGAAGTATAAAAATGTAGCCAAGAGAAAAACAGAACAAAACTCAAGCGTATGCAGTGTCACTGCATCTAGTCAGTCACTTCAGTCTTCAAGATGAAGAATTTTGGTCACTTTGGTCCTTACGCATAATCTACCTGTAGTTAATGGAAATACATTCACTGCAAAGTGAAATATCACCCAGTACGTAGCTGATATTTCGCTTTGCAGTGAACTGCAACATATTTCCCGACTGGAGCAGGGAAAACATCCTCTGTTGAGAAATTACACTATGGGGTTTTGGTTTGATTTAAAGTTCGCTTATCCTCAGATGCCTGTCTTCTCAAGACGTAAGCAATAAAAAGAGCTTTCCCCTGCATGTGCTCCATTATTTCCAAATTCATGCCCTTTTCAGATCTCTCTTTTCGGATCGCCTCTGACAGAGGCATCATCGTGCCTCCACTGTGCATCATTCTAAAGCAGGGAAGGAGGCAAGATGAGAAGATTCCCTATTGGCATCGTACGGAAGGCAGCTGATAGCTGGGGCAACATGGCATGAAGCTGGAATGCATTACCTCATGAAACCACTAGAATTAAGACTCAAGATCAATTTTAAACCTGTATTTCTCAAACAGCTGCTCAAAGGCACCGAACAACCTGCTTTCAATGTTTTTATTAAGAAACAAAGGCAACTGTAAAATGGGGTTTGTTTCACTTGGAAAATCCAGATCAACATTCTTTAAAAACAAAAGATTTGACACAGTTTCAGAGGGGCTTTTTTTTCATCCTTTTTTAATGTATCATTAACCAAAAAAAAGTCATTTTCCAGAAATGTAAGCAATTTGAACAACTGTTACAGTAATGCTATTCCCTGCAAAGGCAGGAGCCAAGCTAAGTGTATTTCTTCTTCAATGCAAATTAAAGATAAACGTAATTCCATTTAGTACGGGCTGTGGCTGTTTAAAACAATTGTTATAGCTTTCGAGAACCTAGCAAAAAGCAACCTGTCAATTATTATTTATTCTCCCTACATAAAGCTGAATGATTAAAATTATTATAGTCATTAAAACATTATTTAAAATAAATGCATATTTGATTTTCCAATGGTTATAATTGCAGTCATCCATATTTCTCAGTGCATTTTTAATGATCATTATATGATTATAAAAATCAACATATATCATTTATAATAATCCCCATTGTTATATGATCCTGTGCTTCCATGAAACTTCATTTCATTAAAGAATCCCTCAGCACATACCTAAGACTCCCCAGTTCCAACCTGCCAGACATTTGCACTCATATAACTGGACCTAGGATAATGGTTTTATTAGGACCCAGCACTACGAAAATCACAACCAAGAAGCCAGAACATATCTGGATGTTATAAAAACTCCCAGCTGAGTCTCATGCACAGGATTCAATTCATATAGCCTTAGACATATTACATCTGAGATAGCTGCCACCAGCTTCTTACAGTCAATGGAGAGAAAAAGGCACTTGTAGAGCATAATGCTTCTGATCCACTCAACCATTACTATGCGCATTTTGGCTCCTTTGAAGTGCATTATTACCTTAGCCACTACAGAAAAAGACTTGGGGTGACTAGTTCCAAAGTCTTCACTGTAAACATCTAACATTAAAATGACAAAGTAACTGCCATAACTAACCATTACAAAGTTCATCACTAAGTATCACTATGGTCAAGACAGGATTTCCTTTAAAACTTTTTCTGTCATTTTTGGTAAGAGCTCTGAGGGCTGGATTTGGCCAATGGCAGAAATACGATGCTGTACCAGATGTGTTATTGGTTAGGAACAATGTCCAAGGGATACCAGAGATAGCCCTGCCCGTATCTCCTTTGTCCCTCATACACCAAAAGACACCACACAGGGTGTTTACTGTTCTGTTTACAGGTTCTTGCCCAAACCTGCCCAACACAGCTGGTTCGGGACACAGCTGGACAATGTTAGTGCAGGAAGCATCATAGCGACAAGATTTCTGAGGTTTTTTTCTTGTTGCCCCGCTCCTTCTGTCCTCTGGCCACTTGTGTTCCTTGTCTCTGAATGCAACTCGTAAGTCATCTTTTACTAATAACCTGCCCAGAAATTAACAGATTACTCTGACTAGATGGCATTGGATTGGTGCCTTCCATTAGGACATTCACTAATGACTTGCAAAAATTTCTTTTGGCAGCAGTCCCAGTTGCCCACACTTTCTTACCTAGGAACATCTCTCACTTCCTACATTTCTTCCCATCTACTGGACATTTGCGTTTAAATTATTTATCTTCAGCCTGTTACTCTCCTCCATAGAAATACAGTATTTCATTATTTTCAGCTCAGGTTTCTAAATTCTCTATATCTCTTTATGTTATTTCTTTGTCATGAATAGTGCTTTCAGCTCCTCTTTGAATTATATTATTTGCAAATATCATTAATACACTGTAGCCTACTCTTGCAGGCCATTAATATAGATGTTGGTTGTGGGGAAAGAAGAAATAAAACCTGCTGATGCTAAACTTGCTCTGGGAAAAACAAAACAAAACCATGGCTTTATTGTACATCAGTGGTTTTACAATCCCTATGACACTGTTCCCAAAGATAAGCCAGTTTTTATTATTTTCTCCAAGTGAAATTCTGTAAGACTCAGTAGAAGCCAACACTACATCTGAAGTTCTTCTCCTAATCCACTGGTTTTCTATTAAAATCTTTTGGTTTCTCTTGAAAAGCAGCATATTTGTGGGTATTGTATATTTTCTGAGCATCTCCTGTGCTTCTAGAGCTCTCTGCCCTTTAAAAGGAACTATGTAAACTGGCAGCATCTCACCTTCCTCAGCTCCTTATGAAATGGTGACTTCAGCATTTCCATGGAAAGATTTCGAAAAGGTCATGATTTAAAAGCACTCACAAGGAAATGAAGCGCATGGCTTTGTCTGATGGTTGGGCCTCATGCTGTAAAGCATGAGAGGCTGAAACCACAAAGGTAACTTAGATGCCCAACTACCACTTCAGGTAACTAAGTAATAACTCATCACTGAGTTACTCCAATCCTTTGCTCAGTTCTTAACTGCCTCTATACACACCAAAGCTCCTGGGAACTAAGTTTATCCCAGAGGATGCATTCCAGTCTCAAGCTAGGTATGCTCATGCCTATGTGTAAGCATTCCCAGGCTGCCTACCAGACTAGGCCTCACAAAAATTTAAGAGAAGGTTTATTCATTTTATTTATTTAGGGCACTCTCCTGGGAGGTGTGACACATCTTTACATTTACTGTTTGTTTTGCTTAGAAGCTAGCGCTTCTGTCCAGGTGTCAGATGTTCTAAAATTGCATCCTAATTATGGGGCTGTTAAATGTTTTGGGGTAATGATTTCCTGTTAAGAATCTTAAACTGAAACATGTATTTCCTTTTGTCTCAGGACTTTTTCATTAACTCTCCTTTTAGTGTTTTTAATAGCCTACTTTAGGTAATCTGCTCAACTTGCTGGCCTCCACAGGTTACGTGTTTGCTCTAGTCAACAGCACAACTCCAACTCATGTAGCCAGTGCTGGATGACGTGCGCAGAAACACTCCCCCCTCAGATTTGTTTCAGTCTTCTTATGACATACTTCAGCTTTCCTGTTCAATGAAATCACTAGCGTTCTGGGGTTTAAAGGTTTAAATTGGAAATCCTTTCCACTCAGCAGGTGGGTATGTTAATATGAGTGGGTGTGCTCTAATTAGCACTGAAATTCCCTCCTCAACGTTTTCCCTACAAAATGCTCCTCTTTTCACCTCAAAATGTTTTTGTATTCCAGGGCTCTTTCTCAAGCCAGAGGGTTTTGCTTGATTGCTGTGTAGCCTGGTAAATGGTAAAATCTGCATTTTTTATATATAAAGATTTGGACAATTAATTTTTGTCTTTGTTAAGTGTTTTAAGTGCTGCTTGGAGTTTATTGTATGAACATGAAGAAAAAGAGTTGGGTGTACTTTTTTACAGATTATATATTAATTTAAATAAATGTAAGTGCAGCACATTCAGTAATTGCTGAAACTTAAAAGTCAAGGTTAGAAAATGTATTTGCTGTAATGCTAAGGGATGTAAATTTAAATTAGTGGGACACATGCAGATCACTCATTCAAAAAAAGTAATTTTTCTTAAGCTCAGAGACAAGAATAGGTATCGTCATGGGAGGAAGGGGTAAAAGAAAGGACACTGGGACCTGGGAAACAAGATGAACTGTGAGATAGAGAGTGTCCACAAGAGGAAAACAGTGAAGATTTTTGTGCTTGAAGACTCCCCTTCCTGCCAAGCACCATAAAAATTTGACCTGTGTAATGCACTGACATAAATTTTAAAAGGTAAATAATGTTATGACCACTAATAACAATGACAAGCTAAGGTAAGAGAAGTATTTCGATCAAGCTGTAGTTTCCAGATGTCTTGGTTTGAGAGATTTTCTCTGTATCTACATCATTGCACAATTGGCCAGAGTGAGCAAAGACAAAGTGCATTTATGAAAGACAATTGGCACCCATATGGAGAAGGGTACCAAAATAGATTAATCTGGTCTGGCTCAGCTATTTTCCATTACTACTGAAACTTGAATAAAATTTCTATTTCTCACTTAAGAAAAGGACTTAATTTTAAGAATAGAAAGTAACACTCAAAAAAAAACCAAAACCAGAAAAACCCAACCAAAACGAGTAAGTTTGGTGCCTTGTTTAGAGGAAAAGCCAATAATCCAGGCTTAGATCTGTTCTGTTATTATTCATTCATCCTGTGTTTATTTTTTTTAGTATTTTTTTTTCATTTTTGTTATTGTACCCTAGACTGCCCTCTGACCTCTTTGTTATTGCTATTGTAATGAAATTGTAACTGTTATTAACATCATCCAAATAAACAAGAAGGAGTTAACACTGGCTAAAAACTATTGTTACATTCCACAAACCAAAAACTCCGTGTCCAAGGCAACGGGGACAAATTATTTTAGTTTGGCTGAACCATATAGTTTTGATCTAGATCCAAACTCTCCCATAAATCTAAAGATATCCCAACTGTTTTGTTTCAGGCCCATCTCTGCTAGATGGTATTAATTATTTAGGTACTGCAAAATAAAATCAGTGCTTTTCATTTTTGTTACTGTCATCATTCAATAAAACTAGGTAAGAATTTCACTTCATTATTTGATCCTCCAGGAACTCTCTTTCCCTGTGGAACTACTGCTAATGAAAGTTAACATAGGAGGCAATTAACTTCACATGAATTTACTACAGGTTTTTTACTTCTTTTTGGTTATAATGTATGGATCTGGTTTCAGCTCTAATAGCCTCTGAAAAGGAGGAAGTCAGGAACTGTGCTTACAGATACTTTTACACCAGGGTTTATGTTAGGCATGCACAGGAGCAAGTAAATCAATACATGAATAACTCCTTTTCCTCTTTTGGACTTCTAAATTGAAGGATGGGCTAGTTCAGGCAAAAATGTGACTGTCAAACTGCAAGAAAGTAAGACAGAAAGATTACCTTGGAGACAATTTACATCCACGTTGCAGGTACGCATTGAGTGTCCCAGTTGCTGCTAGCAACAGCCCAAGGTATGGAGGTGAAGGTTTCATAGGTCTTGAGGAAAACTCTGGGTGGAACTGTACTCCCACAAAATATGGGTGATCTACAAGATAGATGTCAAAGAAAATTATAAGATATAGGAAGAAGATAGTAGAAGAACTGTTAGGAAAAAAGTTTATTGAAGATTTCACATAGGAGTCCAGAAGCCAGATCAGCATGTGTGAATTTAAGGGCGAGGCAGCAGGAACCTTAACTTTTCCCACAAAAAGCAACTGACAACAGAGGCACAAGGTTAGTAAGGCAAATAAAGGAAAAATCATCCTGTGATTCAACCTTAACGTGCACAATGATGTTAATAAAAGCTGAATAATAAACCTGTACTGACACGTAAGGGGGAAGGGGAGGGGGAGAACAACAACAAAGTCTACATTTATCATGTATTTTCATAGTATTTTTTGTTTCCAATACATATTTATGCATGTATATTCAGAACATGCACCCATACATATCTGAGGGAAAAATAAAACAGTTCCTAAAACATCAAGCATTACCATACAGCAACTATTTACACACTAAGAGATGGATATGAAAGCAACGTACAGGGAAAACTGGGGGAAATAAACTTCAAATAATTAGGCCTAGAAGGGATCTCCTGGGTCATTAAGTCCAGTCTCCTGTTAGTGAATGCAGCTACATTGTGTAGTCTCACACACAAAGGGTCAAGGCTCTGCCATAACACCCCCTAGGTTATTTTGCTCCCACTGGAAAGCTCTTCTGATACTCTCTCCTTTTGCTTGAAAACCTTTTCCTAATTCACAGGCCATCTTTGTTACAGCCAACTTATACCCATTTCTTATGGTGCTGTTCTTTACTGCTTTTTGTCCTGTGTGATTAAGTACGACAATATCACCATCATTCAACTCCATCTGCTAGGCTAAACAAGCCAGGCTGCTTCACCTTCTCTTAAATCTTCAGCTGTTCCCCAAACAAAGCACCTCTTTACTACTGCTTCTGCTTCCCTTCTGTCTTCTTTGAAAGAAAGGAACAATGTTTTCATACTCTTCCATGCGTGCCCCTTTTCCTTCTTTGAATATTGTTTAAAAGGAGCTAATGTTAACCACTTCTAGTGCCAGGATACTGGACAAAACTAACCACAGATGTCTTCTGGTTCAACAATTTCCAAAACAATCCCAAACATTCAAGGAATTTCTCTGCAGTACTGAATAAGCGATAACAAGAAAGCTGGGGGTTTCTTCTATGAAGATAAACTAGATGATCCAGTATACTGCTCTTATCCCTGCTGCTATGTCTTAAAGAGAACCTGGACCCTAAATTTATCCCGTAACTTCTTTCTCTCTACCATGCAATTTAGTTCTTTAAAGCTGTAAAACAAGACAACGACAAAGCATCAAATATTTCCTGTGGGGTTATTTTGCTTAAAAGCTTTGCCTAAGCTACCTGGTGTACTGCTATTTCTGTGCTTCCGCTCCAACCCACCCTCCTCCCAATGATGATTGTTTTTCTTTAGTAATCAGAATCTCCTTGCAGCCCATTCTGAAATAATTCCAGGTTTTACTGCCACTTTTATTCTTTTCACAGTAACATGCAATTTAAAAATCCTGCCTGATTTATTTCACAATGCTTTCTATAGAAGTTGTTTCATGCAGGGCAGACAAAATAGCCTCCCAACACCAGCATGCATAACAGAGGTAATCTATCAGGAGCAAATTAAACACAGAACACCATGACAATTAGGAGTTTATGAATTCATATGTATCCTTTGCTCTCAGATTACTCTCTATGGTGCAGTTGCTTGACATTGAATATAGACACCTACTTATAAACCCAGGTTCGAAATTACAGCACTGTTCTTCAGCATACCATGGAGTATAAACTGAATTCTCAGGAGCATCATGTCACAAATAGTACTCCATTGGATGATAATGTATTCTTATGATAAATTTATGTTATGGAGTTTATCTTAACCAATGGCAATTAGGGGCCATGTAAGAAAAGAAAAAACATCTTGTAAGGTAGTCTGCATCTTCAGGTGCCTGATACCGATCTAGCCCCCAGTGACTTAACAGCAAGGAGTTAATCAAAGAATCAAGCAAAATCAAAGGGATTATATTCCAAAAGCTGCTCTGTGTAGCATTCAACAAATATATGCAGTGTAGCTCCTTTTTATTTCAGAACCTTTCAGAAAAGATATCAAGTCTTACATGCTAAAGTAGTTCAAATTTACCAGATTTCCACACTATCAAACCCTCTTTTATCTGAATCACTTCTGTGAAAGGAGCTTGCTTCCTATTTGATTTTCATACTTTTTTTTCTACGATTCTAAACAGCGGGCAACTGAAAGATACACAAACAGATTGGAAGGCATCTTGGAAGGTCTCTAGTCCCACCTCCTGCTCAAAGAAGGGTCAAGTTCAAAGTTAAATCAGGTTGCTGACAGCTTTACCTAGTCAAGTTTTCAATATTCTAGTGATGTTTTATACTTTGGCTATATTGCATGCATACATATTTCATATACTCAAGCAAACCAAACATATATTAGTTACTGGAACCCAACTAAGAATACTTGAGGATGCTTAGGGAGCAGGCCAATATCATCGCGAAGCTGGCTGATATCTTTAAAAGGCCACAGTGATCATGAGAGGTCCCTGATGACTGGAAAAAGGCAGTCACCATGCCCTTCTTCAAGAAAGACAGAAAGAAGGATCCAAGGAACTACAGAACACCCAGCCTAACCTCTGTTTATAGCAAGATTATGAAACAAATCCCCTTCCAAGGCATTTCCAGACACATGAACAACAGGAAGACAACTGGACACAACAAGCTTGGGAATAATCAGTCTTTGTATGCAGGGAGAGCAGTAGCCTTCCTTTACCCTGACTTCAGCAAGGCTTTTGGTATGGTTTCCTAGCATCCAAGTTGGGAGCTACAGAGTGTGGGTAGACTACAAAGTGGGTTAAAAAATGCTGGATTCAAGGCGCAGTGGTGAGCGGTTTGAATTCTAACCAATAGGATACTTGGAGATACTCAAAACTAGACTGATATGGCCCTCAGCAACCTGATCTATATTCGAAGGTAGCCTTGTGTTGAAGTAGAGGCTTGGACTAGATGATCTCCCAAATCAATTCTATATGGCCAAATCCCACTAAGCTAGAATTATGAGCTTTTGGAAAAGAAGCATGTCTCCCCTGATAATCAAATACATGCACAGCCCTTGAGAAGTGTAAGACTTCTCCTAACATCCTCTGAATATATACCCACTGTATCTCCTAACATCCTCTGAATATATACCCACTGTATCTCCCACAGTATCTATACACACTGCATACACACAGCAGTATCTCCCAATATGATCTTGGCTGTTATGACAGCTAAATATTGTGTGCACGTGCCATTTAACAACTAATAGTTTACATGGTTTTAATACATGTGGAAAGTATTACAGACAAGTAAGACACTCACTCTCCAGTTCAATAATTTCCATTCTGTTCCCTTCTGTATCATGGCCAACAAATTTCAAACCTTTCTCTTCAAAGCAGTGGGTCAATTCTGGGTTCACCTGAAATAGTGAAAGTAATAATAACTGTAGTGCTATTTATTCTTGGATTTAACAAACAGTAGTAGTTAATCGTAATGTTTTTAGAATGCATACAAGAATGAAAAGAATTGAGAAAAAAGTTGGGAACTTTTATTTTCTTGTTTTGACAACTCTGGTAGAAATTTGTAAGAGTGGGCATGCTTATTTAATAAGAGACGATTCACTAATTTTACTTACTTAAAACTTACTACATAACACTCAAAAGATTAAAGCCAAGGTCCCTTCTGCTTACTGTCCTCCTGATTCTGAGAAGCTTTCCTGGCTTTTTAAACGGCCCACTACAGTAGGAATAAAGACTGCCCTCTTATTTGAACACTGCATTCCAGTGGTTATGACACAAGCTGTGGTTCAGCTCCTCCTTGAAAATAAGGAGCTCTGCAGTGAGCTGTTCCACTTCCTTGGTGATGTTCTAACCACTCAGTTAATATTCAAACTCTGAGCCCTTACCACCATTCTCCTTCCAGCTTTTTAAGGAAACTTACCATTGTCTGAATCAGTTTGTAGCACGCACACATCTCATAGCTCAGGCCCCTGTGGAGACACTGATGGAGTCAGGTCCCTTCCAAACTACCTCAGAGATAACTCTAGGAGTCCAGCTTTTGCCCGTCTCCTTGAATGACAGTGTTTTGAATGTTCACAGACACCTTTGCTCAAATGTTCTCAAGCAGAGGAGTGGGCCTATACAAGGGTCCTACAGAGTTGGATGGTAGGAAGCAAGTGATCTGAATTAGCCTCCAAGATGTAGATATCTGAAGTCTGCCTACATTTAGTCAGTGAAAGAATATGAACTACCTGAACATAATCTAAGCCTTTAAATAAGCCAAATTGCCAAGGAGCAATGCATTTAAGGATTATAAACCTTTACTTTTCAAATACTTCACAGGAAGACAAGTCAGGTAATATCTGACATCACTCTCCAAGACCATTTCGCTAAGCAACTCCACCATGTTTACCACAGAAACAGTGCACTGCATTATTCCCCTCTACTGAACACTTGCAAGAACACCTCTGTGACACTCTGCCTAGTTTCAGGTCCCTAAGTACCAGAAAGAGATTGACAAAATGTTGCGAGTCCATAGGAGGTCCAACCCAGATGGTTAGGAGGGTGGACCACGTGCAACATAGAAAAGACTGAATGAGCTGGATTTGTTCAGCCTGGAGAAGAGAAGGCAAAGGGTGGATCTCATTGCTGAATTCAACTAGCTAATGGGATGGTATAAAGATGACTGAGCCAGACTCTGCTCATAGACGCACAGCACAAGACTGAGGTAAAAGAGAAATTGCCCAAGGAAATCTTCTATTAGACACAAGGGGAAAAAAGGGTTCACAATGATGTGGTTAAGCGTTGGAACAGGTTGTCAAAAGATGTAGTGGAATTTCTCTCTTCAGAGAAATTCAAAACTAGATGGAAAAAAATCCTAAGCAGCCTGATCTAATTTTGAAGTTGGCTCAGCTCCAAACAGAGAGTTGGACCAGAAGACTTACAGAGGTTCCTTTCGATCAAAATTATACTATCTAACCATTACAAATTTTTGGATTATGTTTACGTAAGAAATCTCCCGTTGGCTTTAAGGAGAATTGTGCCTGCCAAGAGAAACACAATTTGCTTAAGCTTTAACTTTTGAGCACAAAGTACATGCGTAGTGCTTACCTCGTATCGATGCCTGTGTCGCTCCTCTACAAACATTTCATCCCCATAAAGTTTCCCTGAATATACAACAAAAAAGAAAGTAATGCGAATGTGTTGCTTTAATAGTTGTTACAACTATTTCTTGTAATCTAAACCACAAAAAAAAATCATAGGTAAAACATAACAGGACACTATTCATCTCACTCCGGCTTTCTGTTTTTCAGAGGGATGACTACTTTATTTTAATTTACTGTTACCTGAGTTTATTCAGGAATCATATTCAGCATTCGTTGAGCAGAAACAGCTTAGGTAGACTAGAGTCTGAAGGCCACGCTTAAACTAATTTAAATTGTAAAGACCAGAACCAAATAAAAAATGCTTGAGTGAACAAGCAACATAAAGTTGTTGTAGGCTTTTACAATAGTTGTACGCAAAAGGTGCACTGAACGAAGCCTTTTGGAGGCATCTGTTCCATATAATAGATTATGCATGGCAGCTGGCATAATACCTTTTCTGACAGAGAGTATTGTTCTCTGTTTTCCTGATCTCATTACCGAAATGACTCTTGCAGTCCTCTGAGCCTAATCTGGAACACTCTACATTGCAGAGCAACAGGTAGTAGGTTAGAGGTATGCAGTAAACCAGTATTTAATCACATCTCTCACTTAACGTCATAGCTCAAACTTTGCTCTCAATTTATCCTAGTGTCATTAGGATTAATATCTCGATTAGGCATTGGTACAAGAACAAGCCTGCCAAGAAGATCTCCAAAAATTGTAGTGATAGTACTGCAATTTTACAAAAAGTGGTGTATGTGTTAATTTTAAGGAACCACCTTTTCAAAACCATTATTTCCATTCAAATTAAAAAGCATTAGGAACAGGAATCAGATTTCCTGAGTAAACTACCAGAGCTTTCTAGGAATCTTTGACAAAGACAGTCATATAAACAACTCATAATATGAGTCAAGAGTTACAACACATGTCGATTTTTATTTTAGGCCACAGAACAACTTGTACATTGTGATATGCATACCTATATCACACCTAGGCAAAGTATTACCCAGATCAGTCAGATCACTAGCACAGGCATTCCCTAGAAAAGCAGATTTTTCACTAAATGGGCGTATGTATTACACTTCGGTCTCCTGCTGAAGTAGATGTCATTTTTTAAAGCTCAGAAGGATACATTCCTTAAGTTCAACATAGCTAAATATAGTAATAGCTCAGATCAATGTCAAGGCCAGAGCAATATAAGAAATATGCCCATATTTATCGATGGAAGAAACCACTTTACACTTTCGGCATCACTTATATTACTATTGTATAATAGGCTGATTATTAGAGACAAGTATTACTTCAATTTTAAATACACATAGATCAAATTGAATCTTTTGTTCTATATTCTGGGTGCTTTTATTTTGCCCTTTGAAGCATCCTGTTACAGCAAATAATTTTCCTCTCCTACAATAAATAATTTGCTTTCACAAAACAAGACTGTTTCCAGGGCTGGGCTGAGTTAAGCAGAGCCTGCCTATAATTAAAATATAAACTAGCAAAAGCTGTCAAGACAAGGTGAGGACTAAGGCAGTGAGGCCAGATGTCGTTTAAGGCTGAGGTGTACTGGCAACTCTAGGGAATGACAAGCAATGTTTAGGTCTGGCAAGAGCATGATGGGTAGGAGTTTTGGTTAGTTCTACCACAAAGCTTCAACGGTAGAACAATAGGCCCTGGTTCACACATCCTATCAACTCATAAAGAAAATAGGAAGAAAATGCTCCGATCTTCCCAAGAAAATAATAAATTAAACTACCATAAAATGCATTTCAGTTATCTCAACAGTCTCCTCATTGTTTATTTAAAGTGTTGGACCCTAACTGACCTTTTCACTGGGACTTCCAGATGTCTCTCATTTCTTTCTTTATGTCCTGATCCTGGATAAATGTATAAGGGAACAGGATCATGACTCTGGGGAAGCTGTCACCCAGATGCTTGCTTGAGGTTGTAGTCCTTTAACAAAACGTGCTTTGGCTTTTTTGCTTTGCCATGTTACAGAGTTCCTACCCAAAAGGTAAGTCATAAGAGCAGAAATGTAACTTACTTAAAACAGAATTTTGCGTTTTGAAAACAGTCCTCCTCTTCCCCAGTCTCATTGTTCCACCCATATCTCCAGGATTGTGTTCTGGCATGTCAATAACCTGTAGAGAAAAATTGTTTAAACACTGTTTCATCCAACAAAGAAAAACAATTATGCAACAATTGTTTACCAGGCTGTATAGATTTATAAATAGTAACATTATTTATTTTTCCTCCAAGCATTCCCAATTATGACTTCTCTTTAGTATTCCTAATGCTTTGTTCTCAGTACTGGGACTATAATAGACAGAATATTAACTAACTGGTGTGAAACTTTTTCATTTAATGTTAAGATCAACAAAAGCAATTTATTAATTCCTTAATTTATTTCTGGGGGTGGAAAGAACCCTTCTTTTAAAAAAGACACCAAAACGTTAGCAATAGGATAATTCTGCCAAAAGCTATTCTTGGTGCTATAAGAGTAAATAGATTTTAAAAAACTGATCAATTCATAGAGAAAGAAAATCCACCAACTGATAAAGACATCATCTCTGAAAAAGTCAGACTCTGAACCACACGGTGATAGAGGCTGAAAAATTATTCTGGGTAAATATTCCTGTACACTTGGCCCTTTCTTACACTGTTCTTCATACACAATGTTCTTTCTTATGCCAAGAGGCAAAAAGAGCTGTCTTATCAAGACAGCAGAAGTCCCCTTTTTAAAAGTGGGAGAAGATAAGGGCATGGAGAAGCAGAATGAAAAGAGAGCACTTGTAACAAGACTATAATCTAATGTTGTAAACATGGAGTACTAAAGAGGTGACTCCATCGTGTCTGCTATTTCAGATCTTATTTGTAACTAATCGCAGGGAGGAAATGGAAAAACCTTTCCCCCTAATTCAGCTTTACTAAAGGGTTTCTCAAATTGCCTAAGAATCCACAAAATACTGGGTTGCCTTGTATGAAGAACATGCTATTTAACATAACATTTAAAGAAGAGGATATACAAATACTGGTTTTGATGACTGAGGCGGGTGGGTCAAATGGCTGCTACATGGGTCAAGTGGAATCCAGGATGGTAGGATTCATGGGATGTGAGAAACAATGGCTGCTGAGTCTCACATTCATGTTTAGAGGAAGTTTCTCAAGAGAGAAGTAAAACAGCTCGAAACTGTAGAAACAGATGAGCTGAAATTATGACCTATGTGCTTGTATTCACATATACACACTCTATGAGGAATACAATTGACAAAGAAAGGTTCTAAAAATACAAATATTCACACATATGGGTAATCTGGAATTGGATTTTTATTAACCTTAATTTGCCCTCTGGGAGTAATGAAAACAATTTCTGATGATACACTTCATAAAGTGAAGTTATTCAATTTAGAAGGGATGGAGGAAAGTGCTTAGCCTTTGGCCTTGTGCCAATGCATTTCAGCTGTGTAATTATCTCTGTATAACCTTATACCTTCAAATTGTTATTTATAAGCTATATACTCATTATAAAATGTCATCAGCAGAAGTTGTGATCAAACCAGTGGGATATTACAAATCCCCTAATTACCTCCCAAATCATGACAGTGAGGACTACGCAGCACGTTCAGCTAAAAAAAACCCACAAACTAAAAAAAAAAATATAAATCATTCAGTACATCCTTAGTACTAAAAAAAAATGAGATTGTCTAATTTTACTTTATTTCCTTCCATTTACTTTCTCTTCTTTTCTGAAGTAGTTGCCACAGAAAACCAGAGGACATCAGAAGTGCTTAGAATGTATGCAGCGAACTGTGTGTGTATGTCACTCTGACCTTCTGAAATCAAACATGTTCCATGAGGTGTTATTTAGTTGCCTATACCCATACTACAGATAACCTTAAAGTTGTGCTCCTGACTCTTGTCAAATGGAGATGAAGTGCCAACAAGCAGTTATCAAGTACTTCAAGTATATTCTTCTCTTCCAATTACACAAATTTCACTTTAACAGGTGTTCAACGAATATTCGCAGATGACAAGAAAAACTATGGAGAGGGTGGGTTGTTGTTTGTTTGGGTTTTTCATATGTTTGAAGGCTAAAGATTAGACATTCTTTCATTCTCAAAAGTGTATCAAACACCTAAATACTGTTCCCTAACCTCAGCTTTGAATTTTTCTTCCTAAAAATTCAAGGCAGGATGTCTTGGTCTAACTTTGCTAACTGAATCATGGTAATACCCAAGTATTTACGGTCTACCCCCTTATCAGAAAAAAAAAAAAAAAGATTTCACTATACTGCCCTTCCAGCATTTGCTGTGCTAAGATACCGTATCAAAACATTTTGAGAAGGAAGCATAGTGTTACAATGAGTGGGATGGTAGCTTCTTGAAGGACACTGGTGAGCTCTTAAACTCCTCAACTAAAACACTGGATCCAAATGAAGTGAACCTGTCTCTGCAGTCCATAGGAGATTTCACCAATTTACTGTGCTTAAATGTGAATACTTAGAAACATCAGTTAGAAAATATGTGGTCTCCTTCATTAAACAGAGCGTATCAGTTCAAACAGGTTACAGCCACACTCTCAGTTTTTCCTTCTTTCAGTAGGCAAAAAACAGCCACTGGATCCTCATGAGTCCCACTATGGCTCTACATAACGGCCTGGAATGAAGCCAGGCTGTGAAAGCACAGCTTCATCTGCTCTGCTGAGGGCTTCTGCCACCTTTTGGGTCAGAACTCGACATGGGGCTGGCAAGCCCGACAAAAATTCCAGTGGAGAAATGACCTCACAGGGAAGATTGGAGCATTTTTCCTCAATTAATCTTTGCCTTCTAAAAGACCTGATTCCTTGCCTGAACAGGTATGTTAGTGTGGTCAGGGGCATATATTCAGAAGAGGATCTGACCCTTAAAACTTTCACTAATGTCTGTTAAGTCTTAATTGAGGTGTCTTTTAAGAAACACTGCATGATACAACTTATGTCTATCTGTGGCAGATTTTCTGCCGATATGACAGCTGTATTGAGTTTCAAGATCGAGCAGATTACTGTGTGTACATGTTTTGTTATTGATATCTGCATTACAAACCAGCTCTCCATCTTCCCCAAGATTTTTAGGTTTAGGATAGTAAGAAAATAGACAAGGCTTCAAATATTAATTTTTATAGTCTGGTGAGGAAAGGAACTATTTATGAAGTAATACCTCAGGGCTACTCTGACTCTGAATCTTCCTCTTTGATCTGTTCTTTGGCTCTGATCAACTTCTGCGACACAACTAGCACTCACAACCCTCAACATTTATATATTACATGAGTTTCTCTGCAACAAAGTCTGTGCAAGAAGCTTTTGAAAGCAAAGTGCCACTGCTGCCCTACAGCCCAAGGACAGTAATAAGTTTCAAAAAAAGCAACTCATATTATGGAAAATTTTGCCATATTTTACAGAATTCATTTGATCAGATAAAAGATGAACCTTCAAGTGGCGATTATTTTGCACAACCATGCAACTGAATATATTCTTCAAAGAGCTCATGCTTCCTGCCACAGAATAAGTCAGCTCCTACTATGCATTAGTCCTTTGAAGAACAGAGAACAGCACAGAACAGGCACCACAAGCAACAAAAAAGCATCAGCAGAGAGGGTGCAAGAAGAGATAAGGTATTAATTAGGTCTTTCTTACCCAAAACTCTGAAAACTGCTAACACTACAGGGATTTTACAGGGATCATGTATTACCTGGCAGACAGCCAACATGAAACAAATCACGAATCCCTCTGACATAACACAAAGCACATTCTAGATATAAAACAGTCTGATCAGTATTAAATCACACTACCAATGAACAGTGACTTTAACTACCCATGAACTGCAATCTTCCTTCAGAAATCTACTGCTTGGATCGCTTCATTGTCATTTGGAAACATATAAAAGCTAATGAGAAAACCTCTCAAGCCCAGACACTCAGCAAAGAGCAACCAAGGCCCTGAAACCCCACCACCTATCATTTTATTAATCATCCCAGGACCATTAAGTTTTGTCTTTGTTTTGCCTCACATCCCGCAATCCCATTTTGAGCAATATATCTACCTTGATTCCTTGGGGGGGGGAGTTGTCTATTTGGGTTTTCTTCGGTGGTTTCACTGTTTTTTTTCAGGGGAGAGGAAACGAGGAGGGAGGGAGGAAGGAGACATTACTTGATTTGAACAACTCCTTGGAAGTCAGCTTTAGAAGAAGGTTTTTAGTTTTTTTGCCATTTTACTCTGTCTGGTGAGCAAATGATTTGTCACTGCTGAAAGAAATTGCTATGCGTGTAAGCACTGATGAAAGCATCAGGAGAAGCCCTGACCCTAAAGATTAACTGACCACCGTAAAGATGCTCTAAGACACTCAGTACAGAAGAGACAGGGGGAAAGTCAGAGGGAAAGCTGACGGGAGCAGGAAATGCAGTGACAGGTACTGATGAACATTGATCCCTGCTGAACATGGCTATGAAAAAATCCCAGCAACACAAACTGACAAGGACTCAACCCGAACTACAAGAAGCCATTCTTTTATTGACTCTTGCATCATTCCTCTGCAGGATTAGCCAGTACTTGCTGGATTTGATCTGATCAGTTTCAATCACCAGTTCATCAGTAAACACACCCACCCACCTACAAATAGGATGTTTATAATAACATATTGTTTAGAAACAATAGTACAAACATTTTAAAGAAAAAAATTGACAGATGTAACACTAAGAATGGTACAGAAGGCTTTCCAACTTGGCAAGTAAACCAAAAAGACACTCCCCATTCATTCAAAAACAGGGATTTAACATTTTCAGTTACTGAAAGAAGGTGCAAGGATCACAGATCTGCCAGAAGCCCTCATTCCCTTGTCTCCCAAAGATATCCTAGTCCCAAGCAAACCCCATCATTGCCCATCTATCTAAAGCACTCAGCCCTCTAGGATGAAACAAGCTGCCATAAAGCCACTTGCAGATTTCAGGTTCCTCAGTGCTCCATTACTCTGACTGAAGTAATGTTTGTTTTCAGAAAGATGACCAGCATAATGTATAAGATCAAAGCAGAAATCATCAATAACTGGTTCATGCAGCTACACAGCAACATGAGTAACCAGTTTGAAATATCCTGTCCTTCACTCTCTTCACGAAACTACAGCACAGTATCCAAATATTCCAATAAATATCAGTATAAATTTCTCAAACTCTTAAAATCCCATACCATGTCACTGTCAACCATTTTCCAGTTCGGGAAATCCTCTTTTCCAGAGATTTATTGTTTCCTATTTTAGAATTAATTGTCCTAGAGCATTTCTTTAATTAAAGCCTAAAAACTCTCTAAGAAAGATTCTGCCAGACTAAGCAGAAATTCTGATACAGAATGTTTTGTAACATTTTCTTCAGAAAAAGTCATAAAGGGTGTAGCTCCTTTTTCAAACAGTGCTTACTCACTCATAAGCATAGTGCAGTGAACTGAGAAAGTTAATGGAGATGTTGATATGCAAAACCCATATAGATATTGCTTAACAGCATTTTAAAACTCATTCTAGTTATTCCAATCACATGTCTCAGAGTCAGCTTAAAGACTTAATCAAGTGGAAATTTTCAGACTGTTAGTGTTAGCAAAAAGAACAGGGTGAGACAGTGCTAGAGTGCCAGTCATGCCATGCCAGGAAGCGCAGGATTTGCCATAGACTTGTATAACTAAAAAGAAATAGAAGAGTGTTCTCAGGTTTTGGACTGGTCCAGCTCACATTACAATTAATGACCAAATACTCACTAATTTAATTTCAGGAAGATTAGCACCTCTGTAGCTCAGATAAATCCTTCTCTTTCTATGACATACATCTATTTAAAAGACCAGAACTCTGTCACTGCCTTTGTGGGGGACTTCTCCAACTGATACTGCTAGTAGGTGAAATTTCGCCCATAGCAAATTTACTTAAATCCACATATCAGAGGGAGGAAGGCATGAAGCAAGTCTGTGTTTCTGAGCATTCTAAAGCAGAGGGAAGAACCTACAGAAGGAGATAGAGCCTGATCCTCCCTTCATCAAACGTCTCAGCCACAAAGACAAGACAAACAACCCCCCAAACATCCCCCAAAGATGGGGATAAACAAACACAGCACAAGATTGTTTAAACAGTAGTACGCTTGATGGTCTCTGATTCAGAGAATTATTATATCCTACAGGCAACTGCCATGAAGACTCAGCCATGGAGAAGCCCCACTAGCTAAGCTATGCAAAGTAGCCAAGGAGACATGAGATTGTCCTTCGTAGAAACAAAGCACAGCACACGTCTTACCCTCCAAACTGTCCACCTTGTTCTGTACTCCCTCTACCCTCAGTCACCACGCATGAGCGAGCATCCATTCCACTGGTTTCTCATTCATTAACAAGGTAGCATTAGTTAGGATAACTTCATTATCAGTTATTTCTGCCTTCAGCAAGCAAGGCAGAAAAAGCATTGCTTACTTCAAAGAAAGTAAGCAGGAAAATTGCTTACTTCAAGTGCTCACTGCTCCAGACCCTCATTGAGGAGAATTTCAGGTATCAGCTTCCAGGCAAAACTCAGTACCACGATCCACACTATCCTAGTATATATTGAAGAAATTCTGTTCATTTGCAATAAAAATCAGCATCTTCATAGGGAACAGGAGAACTAGCAACTGTTTTCCATCCTATTTCTCTAATGTAATCAGACCACTTCCAGACTTGCAAGCAAGACTGCCTGGATTACAACCACTGATTCTTCTCACAGAACAGTGTCACCAATCATCCTTGATATCCTGTCCATCTTCCAGATCTGCCCAGTGGTGATTTGGTACTTGATGATCAGAGATGCAGAAACTGAGTAATTTCTTTTAGAAAGGAAGTGAGTGGGCAGCAAGTAGAAAATTATAGATTGACCTATTTTAATTTTTATTCCAGTTGGAAGGTACTTGTGTTGTGCTACAAAACTTTCCAGCTAACTTAAGAGCTTAGAAGAAATCCCTGCAAAGGTCTTGGATCAGTTGAAAGAATTTTTTTGAGTAATGTATCTCAACCGCTAATCAGAACAGCAACCCACGGTCATTTTTTATAAGCCATCCTCGTTTTTCAGGCCTGCCAAGGCAGGTGCAGAGGCATGTTTGCCCCAAATTTGTTGAAATTGTGTGTGTACATGCTAAAATATACCAGTTGTTGCAATGGAAATAAAATACATCTGTGGACTATTTCTTTAATTTATTGGAGATGGAAAAGCATCCTATTGAAAGGATAGGTATTTGAGAAGAAGAAGTAAGGTAATGATACAATACTGTACTTTGATATTGAAAAAGAAACTGGAAGTCTTCAAGTAAGAGCTCTACTCCCAGAGGAAAAGTCAGACGTACAAATGCTATCTAGAGCTTGAAATCCATGTCAGTCATAAGAATACAAACCTGAACTTTTTTTTGTTTAACTTCTGTTTTAAAAAAAATGGCGTTACTCTGTCTGTGATTCAGCCTGATAAATCATTTTTACGTAATCTGACAACATATGACTGATTAACAACTTCATGCGTACAGTTTAAGATGACTGCACCAATTAACTTTTGTTACTGTACACTTGGTTAATATATCATTAAAATGAGGTTTAAAACTGAAGGGAAAAAAAGATACTATCACATTGTTTGATACTATCACAAGAAAATGCCTTATTTTGAATTTGAATTAAATGAATGAAACAGAAATAAAAAAGTATTCTAGCTCCATAAGGACTTCCGTGCTACAGATAGGGTAGGAAGCAGCCCATTACCAGTCCTTCCACAATCAGGATACCATGCTTTGTAGCATGACCAAAGATTAGTGGCAGACCATGAGATTTAACAATTGATTGATCAGCTTTCAAAACAAACACCAGAATTTGAAACATGGCACTTCTACATCAAGAAGAGAATTCTCTACCAGCTGAACTAAATCTCTGATAGGTGAGAATTTTATGAAAATCAGTTGAAAAGAAGGAAACAGAACATATTTACCCATAAAAAAAATCCCTAATGTTTAACTCATAACTTATAAGAACAAAAAACCCCACAATACAATCAAAGATCCCAAGTAAAGGCAAAGTAGTGAGAAAATATCTTGAAATGCTTTAAAGACACTGCTGAGCAAATACGTTAAACTTCTACAAGGTATTTTGCAGGTTGTGTATCTTTGCAAAAAAGTTCCACTAAAGTTGTAGACCACTGCAGACAGTTTGTAAAAGTAAATGTTACTCTACTCCTGGTGCCAAAATCTTGTGCCGATCTAATTCGTTTAACAAGCAGCTCAGCTGAGTCCACCTTGCAAAACCACACAAAACAACCAGCTCATGCCAAGCACCGTAACCTTTGATTGAAGCAATTTGTTCTGATGAGCAAGTCTATTTTTTTCCAACTCTTTTTAACATTTAAGCTGTAAATTTATGGAAACCAAGACAGATATAGATAATGAAGAAATGTAGATAATGAAAGCTAGAGTAGTTCTCATACTCATTTACAGTATAGTCATGCTTCTTCCTACCTTCCATCTCCTTTTCTTTGTTTCTGTTTTTGCGTTTTGAAATGGCATCTCACAAAGGATCACAACCAGGAATAACAAACACTGTGCAAGCTAAAGTAACTGGTTTTGGAAGGCAAGCACTTTTGTTGTTTAAACAGAGATTCATATCTACTATGCTGATACCCTGTAATGTTTTATATGCATTTTTGTATTGCCCTCCTCCCCTCTTCCCCTTTGGAAGCTTCTGTTTTGTTTTAACTCCTGTTTAAACGTCATGCCAGTTCCCTCACCTCTATCACTCAGTAACATTCTGATTCCCATAACAAAAGCATACAAAATAAAAGGACCTATAGAACTGAAGTTGGCCACCCCATTGCTTAGTGGTCCTCTCCCTTAAGTTACCAATTTGAGACATTCTAGTAGTGACAATCTTATGGACTAATTGCATAACAGACATATTGTAACAGGCAATTTCTATGCAGAAAGTCTCTGGCACCATCTCTATAATTTTAACTATTACTACTTGTCTTCCATGGAATATCCAAGACAATAAAAGTACCTTATCCTATCAAGTTTCTCATGCCTGTAATTTGGCCAAAATAACAGAGAAAAATCTGAATGCTGGATATCTCATTAGTCATACAGAATGGACATCTCGTCCCTTAGAAAGCTCTCCAGCAAAGAGTAACAGGATTCTCTTTCCCCCACAAGAGTAGTAGAGACAGCAGTAGTGGAGATTACTTTCATGAGTCGTTATCGTCCCTCCCACACACACATCATAGTATTTCTCATTCCAGCTGGAGAACTGTAAGAACTAAAGTAAGTGCTGTATATATATCATATGATGGCAATCAAGGCACTGACTTTTAATTCTAGGATTTCCTAAGAATGCTGTAAACTATGCAAGAACAAAAAAAAAAAAAAANAAATAGATAATTACAATGATACAACGATAACCAGTGAGATTATCTTGCAAAAAAGTACCTTGGCATTTTCACTACTGTCTATCCAACAACATTATATATCTCACCAGCTTCAGAAAACCAAAAGGAATTATATATATTAATATCATAGTAGAGATCAATTATCTTAATTGCCTCTGCCAGCCACTTCAGGGATGCTTTGACTCACAAGCTATTAAATTACATTTAATAGTTTCCTGTTTCCACTCAGAAAAGCTTCAGCTGGCCAAAGATCATCTTGTCTGGAAGAATCTTAATTCTGGTAGAAAATTTATGACCTACAACTCAAAACCTTTTTATTTCAAGCAGAAGCTACGATGTCTTCCTTCTGAACAGGATCCCTCCTGTCTCACTTTGTCTGTTCTGCCTCCTCCAAAAACCTGATAAATATAATTGTCCAAATCTTAATTTAATTCTGCAGTCCTTGTGATCCTCCCCCTAGCACATTAACTCAATCCCCCTTAACTTCAAATGACATGAATTCTTTGGAATTTGTTTTCGTTAATTGTCTTTATACAGGTATCAGGAGTCAAGTTCAGGCTGCGTTTAAAAAGATAAGTGACTTGCCCAGTTGTATCCATGCCACCTACATTGGCAGAGCTCAAATGTTAATGACTTCCTCCCCCAACAAAGCACCAGTGAGCACCACCAGGATGCTTGGATTCAACCACAATGTCCAGAGTTAACATGACAGTACAGACTTGTGAGCATGACTGTGCAGCTCTTGTTTGCTAACAGATTATAAAAACAGAATTGAAAATCTACATATTCATTTTTAGAGATGAATATGGTTCACACTTCTAAGATATAATCAGATAGGAGGAGATACATATAAGGAAGTAAGAAGAGAAGCAGAGAGGATGTGTGCATGCACATGGAGAACCATTAGCAAAAAGACGAGAAAGAGGGAGAAATGATCTTCAGATTATTTCTCATTTAGCAACAAGATGGTGAAAGCCTACAGGAAATATTTTACCAACATTGTTTCTAAGAATGTAACATCCATAGAATAATGTCACCTTTATACTAGCACAAATCAAATAAGCATTTAATGAACATGACATCAGACGAACACACCCAGCATAATTCAGACATCCCCTGTGAAAAGTGTGGGTGGCCGGGTACAGATCGATTCAACAGATAACGCGGTGATCCACTCAAATGCTACAACTGTTTACCAAGCAACCAGCAAAAGATATTGCCACACAGCAAAAGTTCTAGGCTGCGTCACCAGCCGGCACAGCATCACACACAGCACTGCATCTAGCACAGCAGCCAGCTCTCACACAAAACACAGAACTGCTACAACCTCGCAAAGTACTCGGTGCCCATACAAAAATCGTTTTTATCCTTCACTTGCCCCTCTAATAGTTTGTGTTTCCAATGGCAGAACGAAGAGTTAGGGTGCATGAGAAACAATTTCTAGTTAAAAAGCACAGCTCTAAAGTGAATCACTGTCAAATTGAGTTCTGCAAATGCAGTTCTGTTGTTCAGTGCGTAACTGCACAGTATGGAATGCCTTCGCAGCACATACAAGTCAAGGATGGGAGGCAAATAAATACAGAATTAAGAAAACAGAAAACCTCATTTAATAAAAAAAAGTCTTCCTTTTGGGGGAACCTTTGTATTATTCTTCTACCTTGCTTCCAACAGATAATTTGATAGTGGGGTATGTTTTAAAAATAAAACTTTGGCTAACTTTTTTTCTTTATTTTTAAATAAAATTATACAGTTCAAAACATAACGAACAGACCACTCACATCTCATTAAATCCACCCTCCGATACAACTATGCAACCAATCTGAATTGCTCAGGTTTTTCTTGCCTGTGCACTTTTAGGCACAAGTTCAATTCCAGTTCTCACTCTTGGGTGTCTACAAGGCTGTTACGAACAGGGTGAATGTCCTCAGCTTCACAGATCTTCTCTTTGTAGGTATCAAGACACTACAAAGGCAAGTGTGATTCATTACCTCCACTTGGTATGAGAAAAATAAAGCAGATTAAGTGATTTGTTTAAACTGGCAGAACCAAGACTTCTCTGACACCTGATTTTGCTCCTACAGCTTAGAAACAAGGCAACTAACAATACAGAAACTCACACATTTCCAGGTGAGCTTCTAATCACCAATAATGTAACTTGGTCAGCTATCTAGGCAGGAGAAACTTCTATGGAAATAGCATTCATAATATATAGAACATGATTTCATACAGTTTTCCACATGTAAACTGCAGTATACAGGTAATCTATTTCATGTTTCCTATCTTTTTTTTTTTAATATGCAATTTCCACAAGCTTGTTTGTGTGGGTGGTTCTTTGGGGCCAGGGCTGTGAAAGAGGTGCTTTGTAGGCATTACATTCAGTGACATAATCACAGTATTAAGGGATCTGGACAACCCCGTCCCAAATTTATCTATGTCCAAATGAAGAAAAAGAAACACAAATACTTTTAAGTTGAATATATAAATACCAAATCATTAGTCTGCCCTAAAATATTCAAGAAGCAACTTATAAAAGGCATCAATAACTAAGAGTAAATTATTTTTCATTCTTTTTCATTTAAGATGAAAAATCTGAAATTGTAAAGCTAATCAATTATCAGGATTAAAAAAAATAAAATAAAACTCATACTCAAAGAAGCTATCACCATGGCATAAAAAAAAATGAGCATTTTGCTTGTGTGCACTGTCAAGGAGTTTGAAAGACACTCCCAAGCTAAAACCTTTCTTCATGGGAGGCTGATGTGCCCCATCTCAAATTGAAGTGTTAAAAGAAGCGGTTACTAAACAAATAGACGAAATAGGCAGTAAAAAATCAGTGGAAACGGATGGTAATCACTCAGTTTTGAAGCAACTGAAGGGTGAAATAGCTAATCTAGTAATCTGAAGTCACAAATGCTTCAGAGCAGATATAGAGATCTACAGACTGAAATACCTCATGTCCGTGCCGTGCAACCTATAAGAACCTTTAACAAAAATACAGAAGTAAGGGACACCTGGGTAACTTTAACAGATTGGGACACTGCCAACAAAGATTTTGTAAAGGGAGGTTGTCTGTCTGTCACCTAGCTATGGAAGTTCTTCAGAGGAAAAGAACATGGATAAGAGAGATTTGGTTGATAATCAAAGTCCACTTTGATTTCTAACAGACGTTAGAAAGGCATGTAAAACATGTCATCAAAGATTCTTATAAAAAAACTAAGCAGCTATGGGATTAACACACACAAAATCCATTTAAAAGATAAAGTACAAGAGTAGAATACAATTCAGTTTTTCACTGTGGAAGAAATTCACTGGTAGAGTTGAACAAGGCTCTAGGAATAGTACATTCAACTTATTTGATACAAAGAAAAAAGACTGAACAGTAGGTGACACCTAATTTACTGAGGGTAATAAAGATGTTGGCTTTCTACAAAGAATCATGAAAGGACCTTCTGAAACTTAGTGATCAAAGACTAAATTGTCAGGTGAAATTCAGCAGAATCGAATATAAATCCATGCACGGGGGATAAAACAAGCTTAATTTCACATCACAGTTACAGGCTTTGAGCTCATCACAGCTCCTTGGGAACAGGACCTTAAGACTACAATAGACAGTTCTATGAAGATGTCAGTTCAACGCTCAGTAACAGTCAAAAGCTATTCAACATTATTAGCAATTACAAAAGGAAGAAAAACCACAACAGAGGAGATCATTGTAACGCTTTCTATGTATGTGCTGGCGACAGTTTGTACTGGGCAGCTTAAGTCTTCCAGTCTTCTCTGGTGTGAAAACATCTGAGCTATAAGTTGTAGGACACGAGAAAATATACTGGGAAACATCAGTGTACACCTGCTCTACAACTACTCATAGATGACAATGGAGACAGGTGATGGGCCAAAGGGGCCTCTGATCTAGATGGAGCTGTGGTCTGCCCCAGTATGCTTTTCTTGAGTAAAGGCAATACCATGAAATGCACTGGAGAACACCAAACACATCTCCTACCTGTGATATAACCATAGGTGTGCTCAGTTCACAAACATATTTCATCAGTTCAATCTGGATTCTAAGAGGAAAGTGGCATTCTTTCTTTCTAATTAGTTATCTCAAGTAAAGGTCCTCCCAGTGCTGCTTGTCACTTGAACTACAGGTTTTGCTAATTTGCAAGGACATGGTGGATGAAGAAGAAATTAAATAAATTCACTGAAGAAAGACTTTTTAGAAACTTTTTCCATTGTTTCCTTAAGTAATGGCTCTCTAATGGCCCCAAGAAGAGAGAGACAATACATGTGTCTTGTCACTTAAATTCCAGCTCAGAAAACATACGCAAAAAGCAGTTAAATTGGGTGAGAAAGTGGTATTATAAATATATTCACCACATAATGTTGCTAATCATACTGAATTTCAAAACCAGCAATTTATTTGGTGTTACAGGATTCATATCATTTCTGCATACTATTCCACATTCACAGTGAAACAGCAAGACAACACAAACCTTGCAAGAAATCTAATTATCTCTACTTACAATGGATTATTTTGAGGAGTTTAGAGCATTTCCTGCCACAGGACAAAAAAGTTTTGCACAAAGTCAAGCTGTGCAAGAAAGCAATGGTTGCTGATCTGTGTTGTTTGCAGACACAGCATGTCTGCTGTGATTTGTCAAAACTTACTTTTCAGTTTACAGATTGAGCAATACTGAGGCTTCGGTATTTTTGCCAGGCTCTTGCGCAACTATTGGGTTCCCTTCTCATCAGTGAAGACCAATGTTAACAGTTTCATGGCAAGTTACGTCTCAGATCCCTTTGCAGCATCTCTGTAATTAGCCAGGCCAAATTATAATCCCAATGGAAACCACAGCTAATTAAATCCATACTATCTTTTAGCCGCAATGCAATAATCACCAAGTGGTTTTATACCTGTATTTTCATTATTTTCAAATCTATTTTTCCAGATTCTTCATAGCTAGATACTATGACTTTTTAACCCCAGGGTGTGATGGACAATAGAAGGTGATTGTGTAGAGGTGCTGGGAAAAATCAGCTTTAGTAACATCTCAGAGGAAAAACAATGTTTCTCCTTTTTTGATGTTTTAGCAGTTCTGACATACAAAGGCCATACAGCATGCACAGGTATCTTGGGCTTACAAAGGTCTGTTCCAAAGTGATGCTAGCATTAAGGCCAAGCTCCACATGGCACCTGGTGCATACCCTTACATGCTAAAGACACTTAAAACTTTTTTAGAAAATCCTCTCCACTCTTGATTCTGAATCTTAAGAAACTTCTTAAAGCTGTAATTTGTTACAGCTTAGCTGTGAACTTCTGTGTATTATAGGAAAGAAAGAAAAGCAAAAAGCAAAGCCTTTCTTTGTTGAAGGCAAGACTAGTCACTAACCTAAAATAAATGAAACTGGAGGTTGAATCTTCAATTCAACTTACTTGATACTTGGGTTCCTCACCAGCACAATTGAGAAATGAGTTATGATTGACAGTGATAATCTGTTAATTTCAGTTTATAACAAAATGCAAATCTACTTCTTTGAAGTTTTTACAGTTGTTTATAAACTGCTTGTTTGACACTTCTGTGTAAACTGAGAACTTCCAAACTACTATTGCTGTTACTTATTTAATTTATTATAATTTGGCTTTGATTTAGCAATCACATTAGGTAATCAGAAAATATAAAGTTAAGCTAGGTACACAAGCAATATTCCTTCTTGACTACAGTTTTTGTTAAGTAGCAATAGCTTCATTTCTTTCAGTAGGCCATAATCACATATAAAATATTTAGACAACTTATTGCTCTATACTGTTAGTTAGACAATGGCTACTCTTCTCATAAGCCTGATTAGCTCCCTCTGATTTAATCTTTGGTTTTCCCTCATGTCCCAGGGTACCTCTTGACTTGGTCAGAAGAGGGGGGAGACTTCTCTAGCAGCCTTTTGCTTCCATTGTCCCAAACTCTCATATCAGAAAGAACTGAAACAAAGTTATTCATGGTAACTCACTTAAAGAACATTTTGACAGTCTTCCTTTGGAAAGAATCTAGCAAATATCCATTATATCTACAAATCAACACATCAAGGGGCAAACAGATGAGGGATTTGTATGTCAAAGGTAAAGCCATTACCTCCCAACATCATTTTTGTTACGTTTCACATTGAGAATGAAATGTATCCCAGAATACCACTAATTATCTGATTTTACATGGCATGGCACACTTGCAGACTTCTAAGAACTTGCAACTACTGGAGCTCAACCAGTGTGTATAAGCGCATCTTTCTCTTGAATCAGAGAGAGCTCCAAGGTTCTTACCACTACGCTATTTCTCCTCCGCAGCATTTTGTGCTGCTGACCCTGACAAGGCCAGCGAGGCTGATCTAGCTGTTCTTACTGAAGGTAAACAAATTGAGCACGGAGATTCAGAGGGTGCGACCACAGGAGCCTTGTAAAATGACTTCCATTTCTTTCTCCCTAAGAGCACCTCTCATGGTTGCTGCCGTGTTCCCCAACAAGTGGCCGTTTCCTAGCACAAGCACCTTTACTCAGTAGTGTGTGTGGCACTCTCTCAATAATTCCCTTCTACTTCAGCAGTGAGGCCAGCTCAGCTGCAGCAGGGTCACAGTGACCTACAGGGCAGCATAATTCTGATACAAGACCTCAAGTGCCCAATTTCTAGGGGCTTGAGCATCATAACTGTGCTGAGGGCCCACTGTCCCTACCCAGAGCACAAAGACATCCACACAAGAGTGCACAGTGGCCCATGTGGTCAAAAATTCAAAATACTCATTCTCCCAGGTCATGCTGTTTAATGGAAAAAGGCAAAATTGTTTCAGACAGGGAAGCCAGAAGCCAGGTTTCCCCACCTTCCCCACATGCACACAAAGAGAATCAAGAGTATCCTATCACATCACCATACCATCTCCAGGCTTTCTTTAAAAGTAAGTGTCACTAACTCACATCATATCATGCCCCTTTCTATGAAATTGCATTAAATAAACTGTGAGAATACACAATGGAATAGGCCCTTCCAGGACTGAGACAACCAGATGTGTCATTTCTGACTCACTAGTAGGATTATTACATTGACAAACAGTAGTAGTGGACTTGCATGGAAACAGTTTATAGGTATTTCTAGGCAAGTAGAAAGCTGGGCAAAGGAGTTTTTTACTAGTATTTTCACACTTTGGGATTTAGGCATCTCTGTGCTGAGTAATTCCTACATTATGTGCCCATGTGGTTTATTAGGTTCACCTCTATACCTGTTTGAACAGTCCATCGGGTTTGCATTAAGAGCAACAACAATGCTTTGAAAACAAACTGCAGAACACAATTCTATGTCTCCTCATCGATTTAATTTTCAGAATGAAGAAGAGTTCCTAAACAGAGCTGAGACATCTAGAGAGTACGGGCATCTCCCAGGTCAGAGGACAGCTGAGAAAGGACTTAATATCATCAGGAGAATATCAAACTTTCTAGTGCCCCTTGTACAGTATTACCTTACACTTTTTTGCCCTACCTGAAAAATTTTTGTTACTCCTCTGTAAATACATATGTGCCTTGCTGGAATGGAGATTTATGCATTTTTGAGCACTATTAAGAATGTCGAAAAAGAAATCTGAGTTTAGGAAGGAACAAAAAATTTTAGGGTTTCAGCAATTACACTCACTGTAAATTTCAGCTGTGGCAGCAACGACCTTACTGCACTGCTGTATGAGCCAAGGTTCAGAAAGTGGAAGGATAAAAATTCTTCTTGAGACACATTCTCCCTCAAACCTGTCTCCTGTAACATAGAGTATCTACATCACAGGGAGTTTCAGCGATCTAATAGTTTGTCTGCCAGATGTGTACATATGACAGCAAAAGCTGACACATATAGCTACAATGAATCACCAATTTAAAGCTTACTACAAACAACGCATCCTATGAAATCATTCATCCCCATAGCAGCCGCACCCAGTTCTGTTTAAGGAGACACCTTCAACGTCTCATTAGGTATATGTCATAGTGTAACAAGGGAGGGCCTGGAAGAAACTCTTGTCAGGATAACCCATATAGTTCAAGCTTAATTTGTGAGATGAGACAAGCCTTTTACACATCACCACTGGAGGTTTTACAAACAATGGCAATTTTAACATAAGGAATGCATCACCTGTGACACACAAAGGATTTTACAACCCATCCTCAACTTCCATCTAACAGTTCCATACCTCAAAGCAATGCCAGGTTCTCTACAATGGCTGTAGTGCAGTTTGCTGTTGATGTTTTTCAGAAAATTTGTTAACTGGATGTTTCTTCTCTCAGCTTCTCCTTTTTTTCCTCCTAGCCTGACAGTAAGAACACATGGCAATGGCAACACTGAAAAGTTCTATCACAACTCCCCCATTTGCACTAGAGTTAGTTCCCGCATCTGCCAACGTGCACCTTGAAAAAGGTCCCATGTAGTAGACTGACTATCAGGGTCCCAACGTTAAAGCCTTTTCCTTTCTGCAGGTGGAGCAAGAATGTCTGAAGATGACTGCAGTTGCAAGACTGATTCTCTGCAGAACTCACTAAAGCCCTTAGAGACAAAATGGATACATACCATGGTAGCAGCAGAAATATGCATCTCCACAGCTTTCCTTTTATTATTTGCAAATTATCTAAGGTACAACTATTTTAAAACAATATATTCCTACCTATCTATTATTGTATGTATCCCATATTTAACTTCAGATGCAGCATGGGGACTGGTATATTAAAACAGACATAGACACATGTACATTCGTTATACAGGAATTGGTTCTATACAAATACTGCTCTGCTACTTTACTTAATAAGAAATCAAACTTACTTGACACCTGTGCAAGATTTCTTTGCAAATCAGATAAGAAATCGTATGTTCCACGGAGTCCCTAATCCAACCTAATTTATTTAAACTGACCCATCATTCTTCTCCACTTCCAGTCCAGAAAGTAGCCGAAGTTAACAAAGGGCTTTTGATCTAGTGACTGGTGTCTGGAAGCTAGAGATGATGCACAAGCAGTATACAAGTAGAAATAAGTGAATACTATGCACAAAACCACCTCCTGCTCTTTCTTTCCAAATGCACAACAACCACAAATATATGTTCTCCAATTATAGCCAATTTCACCTTGATAGTAGACATTTCTATACTGTGGTCTGGCTGTAACATAAGCCTCACAGAGGTTCCTCAACTAGCTTTAAAGTAGTTGGGCCCACACAGAAGTAACAGTGAAGCTGCTACAATAAAATACACAGAAGAAACTGGAAAAATACTGGAGGGTTAGGGCGTTAACCCATCAGCAGAGGATTAAATAGGATGACCAAGATAGTTGCTGCCCCCAGGTGACAGCCCCACCCCTATTGAAGGTGCCTTGTGCCTTCCAACAGTGCCAGTGAATGGCACAGCAATCTATTTGTAGACCAACACAATTTATAGTCCAGCACTTTAAGGTAAACAAGGAGCACAGATTTACATACCATTCAGCCATCAATGGTGGCAGGAAGGATGTGACAAGGGCAAAAGAGATAGCACCTGAATTACCATCCTACTTAATCCATCATTAAACATGCATGAAGACCGTGTGACCATGATGCCATAAGATTTACCACTCCTACTAAACTTAGTAGTGTTGCCCAAACTTCAGTCATCCCTGCAGCTTGTATTCTCTTACTTCTTACTCTCCAATGTGACTGTGATTGCTTGCTCCAAATATGCCAGCAAACCAGCTTACGAGGGCAATACTCAGCGATAGCCAATTTTGTGTGAATATTGTATCTGCAGACACCATCACTGAAAGAAAATGACACACAATCATCCCAAGGACGTGTGTGTGAGATGCATCCCTAAACAGACTTACAACACACGATCAACGTAGTTCTTTTTTTGCTAATGGCTTTGTACCTAAGCTACAATAAAAATGTCAATTCCAAAAGGATATGGTGTTCACTAACATGATTTCTCTAGCCCAGGACAAACCCAATTGAATTATGTCATAAACTGCAGAAACAATATATATTCATACATCCAAGAAACAGCAGGAAAACACTGTAAACCAAATCTGACTGCTGCTTCTACACTGGGAGTCAGCTTGCACAGACATCAAAGCTTGATAACAAGTGCTGTTCTTCAACATAGATAAATGCTGCTATCTGCTAGTCACATACCATCTAATAGTGACAAAAGTAAAATCTTGTCTTCCCCTACTTTTGTTCAAATTCCTGGTCAGTTAGCAGAACTCCTTACCCCTGGATATCATTCTGCCATTGCTGGGTTGCACTGGATAAACTGTACCTATTTCAGAATAGCACTGATGTCCTGCAAAGGGGTGTTGTGGCAGTGTACTGGGGCCTGTCGAACTGAGTTCTGTTGCTGATTCTGAGGTCAGAGATGCCACACAAACTATTGGAGGAGGGCACTGCAGTCTCAATGAGAGAGAAGACAACAGAGAGTTGGGACACCAAACTGCAAACCCCTCTCTCACTCAGATAACCTCTTATAGATTACAGTGTGTCGTGAATAAAGCTAACCTGAGGAGACCCCAGGTTTGGCACACAACGCTTGTGCAACTCTTGAGCAGGTCACCTAAATTTCCAGACGTTGGTGTCTCACTTTCACGGGAAGATGTTTGAGTAAAACTGGTTATGCTATGTTGCAATTAGATGGTGTTCTTTAATGAACTCTGAATAAATTAACAAGGTTAGTGTGCTGAATTCCTTGAGTTGTGATCCCTTGAAATAGAATTATTCTTCCATACTAATAAGCATCTTACTACTACATCTTTAAGACAGAGAGGGGCCTTTGGTACAAGTAAAGACTCGTCATTTGAATATTTAAAAAAAAAGTGCTGCAAATACTGTAATGTCAACAACACATGAGGCCCACCAGCTTCCTGACACTGCTTCCAAAAGAGACAAAGTACTAAGTGTGGTGAGGCTACTACAGGCAGAATCTTTAGGGAACCAGACTTAGTAGGGAGCAGCAGACTTAGCAGATCAGCTGGCCATGCACTACTATTCAAATTTCATCATTTACCAAAGGCAGAAAACAAGATGGAAGGAGAAAGATGTTTGGTTTTCATTTCGTTTACAGAAAGAAGAGGAAGAGAAAAGGATTTATGAGTATCTTGCTGTCATGAACAACCATAGAGTTCATGCCTCTGGCATATGGGTCTTGCCCTAACTCATACAATGCACTCAAAACCAGGACTCCCAGACTGACTTGCACTGCTACCACCATGTCCCACAGCAGCAGAAGAGGTTCTGCTAGTGACGAGCAGCAGCTCCTGACTTTCTGTTGAGTCAAAAAGCAAATACAGGAAAAATGTGTTTCCAGTTTCATCCCTCAGTTGGATTGAACAGATTGATCCCAGCTCTCTGATCCTCAAGCTAATGCCAGGCTTTTGAGCTGAAGTTGAAACCAGTGTATTTGTCCTCCCCACAACAAGTTTGAAAGAAAATGTCAAGAAACTTGATAAAGTCTTCCACTATTAAAGGTCTGTAGTCCTGTAAAATGACAAATGGGTCCTCCTCATCAACCAAGTACTTCAGGTACTATTTAATTTTCCAACACCATGAGTCCCCAGAGTGGTGAACAAACTGTACAGCTTTGGACATGGCACCTCAAGCAGGAGGAGAACCAACTGGAGAAAGTCAAGGGTTTGGATTAGGAGATCCAAAAGGAAAGTCTTGGATTAGGAGATCCAAGAAACAGGACTCTCAAAGGAAGACTAAACTAGGATTTCTGAACCAAAAAAGGGAGGATGGGTTTTCTCAGATACATTAAAGGCCATTTTAAGAAGGAAGACCATAGGTCTGTTCTCCCTATCTGTGGAGACAGGAGAAGCTATGGGCTTGAGTGCAGCAAGGTATGTGGACATTAGTAATACTGTCTAATAGTAAGGTATGGAACCACAAGGAATAGACCAGATAAGGAGGTTGTGGAGTCCCCATTATTTAAAGCACTTAAAGCTATGTTAAGCAGACATCCAACATAAATACTGGTGATCCCACTCTAGGGCAAAGGGAAGAATGAATAATGATTCAGATCAGAATATGATCTCTGGAGGACTCTTCTAATACTCTTCTCTATGGTACTCTGGGAAATGAGTGTAAGTGCATCCAAGCAGGCTGCTTGGTGCAAGGTGTATATCTACAAGATTCATCTAGCAAAGCTTGCCTAGTCTTCCTGGGAAACCTCCTACTTAACCTGTCATGGAACCCTAGACCCCATATACCTGCAGTTCCAAAAACGCCCTTCCCAACCCATCTGTCTCCTACAGACCCACAAAGCTCTTGGCTCAAAGTTGTAAGTGATGCAATGATGATTGATTCTCAGTAAGAGATGCACAGGGTGAAAGATCTAGTAAGTAATCCTGAAGCTAAGCACCCAAAAATGACAAAAGCAGACATCAGACAGATTAAGTAGCATGTAGAAACCAGAGCCGGCAGCTCATCAATTGCAAAATCAGCAGTGTTGGGTCATGAAGCATCAACCACAGGCTGAATATCACTCAAAAATGCACCACAGACCATCAACGAAACATGATTTCAGAACCTGAAGAACACGATAGTCAATGGTGTTCTCAAGAAGGAACCGTTTTTCAGAATCTTAGATTCATCTTTCCCATTTAGAATGCCCCAGTCTTTTTTCATTCACATCACGGAGTGTTTTGATTCTTAATACTAGCAAGCAAAATTTTACCCCAGAACAAGCTAATCACTCTCCTGTGCTAAGAAATAGCAAAAAATTTGGAGAACTGGCTTTGGCATTGGTGATTATCAACTCACACAAAGGGCAAGTAGCTTCTCCATATCTTATTTATTTATCTGGATCTTCTAAAAATGAATTTATATTTACCATGTTCCAAAAGACCATTATGATAACAAATGCTATGTGTATCCCCATAGGAGCCTTTTTCAGGCTTCTCTGGGTGTGGTACATCTTGAAGTGTAAAATATACAAATTTAAGAGCGAAAACCTCTCCAGGGTGGTCTACAAAGACCAAGAAAACCTACATCAAGTGCAGTGGTGGATGCTGATGCTGACCCGTTTCAGAGATAACAAAAAATATTACTCATTTCTATTGCTAAAGTATCCTATTCCTTTGACTATTGAAAACACAGTAAAACTAGTGCACTGACTCAATGACAAATGCTCATTTCATAATTAGGGTGGAGCATGCAAGCGACTATAAAGGTTGCCCCAATCTGTGACTCTCACTTCTGCTGGATACATTTGAAAGCTCTGGATTATCAGTGAGGTAAGCATAACCTAAACATATTGGGTATTTCAAACCTAACCTTTGAACCTAACTTAAGATATTTTTTTTCTTGGGAGAGTTGATCCAGTTTTACAGGAAGAAAAAAAACCACCATCACTCCCCCCCCCTTTTCATCTAGGTTAAGTATTAATCATTTCAAATGGTTAGTAAAAGAATGAACAGGGTGTCAGATGTATTTAAAAATTCTGATGCACAGGATTGTTATTTTCTGCTTTGCTTGCAGTTATTCTTCAAGACAACATCTAAAAAACATGGAACATTTACTCAATGACAACCTTCTGAAGTATTTTACCCAGTATGCTTTAATGGAGGGTAGCACTAGTGCACTGTCCATTGGTGGGCTGAAAAACCTACTTCAGAATCAATTTTCACAGTATCTGAAGGTAAGTTTCACTCATTATGTTCACTGTGTTTCTATGAAATGCATAGGAAAAAGGAAATACAGGCAATGATGTTGCAAGGCAGATTACTGTGCCCAAATGTTTTCACTGACTCTGTAAATAATCCTTAAATAAGGGTTAGCTTATAAAACTTCACTCATATCAATGAACAGTAACTGCGAACAGATATCTGAGTAGGGAGTTTATAACAAAGCCCTGTGCAAAAACTTAAGAAGATGTTTTGTTCGGTTTTTTTATGTAAACCAAATTTCACCTAGAATACTGCATCTGAGTCTTATAAAGTATTTTTTGTTTCAGTCTAAATAATACATCTTGAATCTAGGAAATATATAGAAAAATCTATAAACCAAGTAAATTAGTAGGACAAATTTAAAAGTAAGAGACATGAGCCAACTTCTATACAGATTAAGTTCCCACCAACACAAAATAAAGGCTTGTTATTACAGACAGATGCCAAGTAAAGAAAAGAGCTGCCACCAAGCTAGAGAGAGAAATACCCATTTCCTGTAGCTGGAAAAAATCTAGATTCCAATTTCATATGTATTATCTGCCAAACCTTTCCTGAACTGGATTAGGACTCAATTTAGATTCTTTTGCTAAACAAATCCTTAAATACTGTGTTTTGGATAGCTGACAAAATTTTTGCAAATGGTCTGAAAGAAGTTGCAACCCCAAAAATCCAGTATTTTGAGAACTACAGTAATTCAATTTAGTCATTTCATTATCATGAAGTGGCTAATTAAAAAAAAATCAAAAAACTAATAAAAAACAAAGGTTTTTTCCCTTAAAAAAACATATCAGAAATTAATTGCTTCAGAAATGAATTACCAAGAATTAATAGGAAATGTGATGGAAATCAGAAATATAATACTTTTTATATTAGCTGGAGACAATTTGGCACCATACTCTTTTTCCCAGATATGTGGAAATGGAAGCTTTCAGGAAAAGCAATAGCTATGTTTTCTGTCTGGATATCAAACATTTTCAAGTATCTACTCTGTTTGTAGAACTATATGGCACCTTAATAAATCAACATAAAAGCAGGACAGGACATTACAAAACATGCATAAAGTATGAAGAAAGAAAACATTTTAAAAATGTAAATTATAAATCAAAAATGTTTTTTATATTATTTAACTAGCCTGATCAGGGATGTTACCAGAATAATTACTACATCAGGCTGTTACATGCACTCTTATCAGACATGACAAATAGAAGCAGCTGATAATCTAAACTAGATTTAATACATTAGCAAGAAATTTTCAACAGTATTCCTAGTAAAGAGAGAAAAAGCTGAGGGAAAGAGACTCTCGGGTCCTGGTCAAAAGTCTAACAAAAGTAGCGACACGTTTTCAAATAGTGTATGCAGGGCCCAAATTAGTATCTAATAAAGCAGTAGGTGGTATGCATATTAATTTTTATCAGTGACTA
>VXAK01025046.1:0-31589 GCA_013399435.1 Arenaria interpres
AAGGAAGGAAGGAAGGAAGGATTATGTAGTGTACATAAGCAATGGCTATTTCAGTCTCAATAGATAGTGGAAGTTACATGAAAGAATAGTTCTTCTACAAATGAGGATGTATTTATTAAGCCTGTTTCTATTTTATACAAATATTGGGAGTTACCAGAAGTTATAATGCACATGCTTTAAAAGGGAAAGGAATTAGATGACAAAAATGGGAGAAATACTGCTTAAAAATTTCTGAAGGAAGATGTTTTCTGATCACTAATGACTATTGACTTCAAACTACAAAGCCAACATGCAGAGAAAAATGCAACTATACAGCTAATTCGTGAAGTGACTGAAGTCCAAACTGCTTTTTAGTTGGCTTGGCTTTCCTACATGGCTTGAATGAAAAGCTTGAATCCTCCGGATTCCTGACTGAAGTATTAACTCTTCCAGTCCCCCCAATTGCTGCAGTCTTTATTCATGCGTTTTACAGTCAAACAGAAAATGTGTGACATCAGCAACACATTCAGGTTATCCTTCTTGGGAATTCTGATTTGAAGATTCTAAATAAAAATGGTGACTCATCTAAAAAAATTTGATTCCTGGCCATCAGTTTCCCTGATTCAAGGATGGAGAATTCAGGGAACAGTTTTATTATATTAAAAAATCAGAATAAGAACCCTTAAAAATGCCTTAAATTCCACATTTTTTTACTAATTCCTTAGAGATAAAATTATATGTCCAGCATGAGGAAGAATATATTGATTGATAATGACTTACCTCAGAGAATGCTTGGCTAAAATCTATTTGCTTGTGTAAAGTGCAGATATCGTTAGAAATGTTATCCACTTTTTCCTTGAATAGGTTTTAGGAAGGAGAGGATTCTTTAACAAGAAATGACTTTGATTTATGTATCTTGGGTCAGGCCTCAGATATGAAAAGCCATCTTGCCTGTAATCTCAATAGGACAATTACGCAAGGCAAGTGGAGTTTACTTTGGGATCTTCCAGTCCTTAAATGAGTTTTTTTACAAGTCAAAGAGGAATTCACATGCCTTTAGTCTAACCATGTTTCCTTGTATGTTTTTCTGCAAACCTTGAAAAATTTGTCCATCTACACGTTCAGTCCATGTCATTTTAGAGATTCAGATAACTGGCAAACTTTAGATACACGCAAACTTAGCAGCAAAAAAAATATTGAAATACATTAATGAGAACTTGTAAAAAGTCTCTCCAAAATAGTTTTCAAGGGGTAAAATACTAAATGGGAAGTTTCTAGGGTCCCTATTTTAAACACAGGGTGTGACAGCACTGTAGCATATCAACGGGTATAAATTGATAACCTATGCCTGTTAGGTTTACAGTGACTGATTTTAATTGAGCAATTTGCATAGTATAGAAACCCTTTTTCCTCCTGCAAAAACTTAACCATTATATGTAGATAAAAAAGTGAGACCTTTCAGAAAATCAAAGGAAACACAACATCAGTCTGCCATGTCCCAGTCATGCTACCCATTAGCCTGCCTCTCTCCTATTCAAACTGATAAATTCACTTGACATTTTGACAAACTGAAATTTTCTGATGGGAAAAAAATGTCAGGAAAGAAAGAAAAATCCCGCTCACTTCAGCTTCATTACCCTTCCTATATAATTAAAACATTATTCCTTTTGTTTACTGTAGTAGTTACCTAGTATTTCTTGTATGCTCGATACATTTTTGGAAGAAAGAAAATTTCAGTTTTAACATTTTTCCTGAAGGTGTATGACAGCCCTTTTCACAGCTAATCGGGGTTATGTTTTTTGAGATATATTTAATTACGCAAAACTTCCTCGTATCTCTGGGCAATTTGGTATCCTGCAGGCTAGAAATAAAAAGATAAAAAAATTTGTAAGATATATTGATATCATCAGTAAAGATGATATAGGATGTTATTTCATATGGTGTTGAAGTTTTAAAATCTTTATATTAATTTGCCATATACTGAATTACCATTTTAAATAAAAGGCCAACAGATAATTGTATTACTATGAGGAATGCTTGAATTAATTTAAAGTAAGGCAGCAAATTATCTAAAACTATTTAGTTAAATATACTAGAGAGGGGTCAAACCTAGAGCAGCACTATTTAAATCAAATTGAATTGCATCCTGAGAATAGATTTCAAATAGATTTTTAATTGCGCTATTTTGTCCACAGGGCATTCTACCACACAGTTTTTGTTTGCAAGTAAAATCCACCAGAATGTCTTCCATCAAGATAGTGCCAGGTCTCTCTTCATTGCAAAATTTCTGTATTATGAAGTATGAAAATATGTTACGAGGCTTTTTCGGATGCCCGTTTTTCTTAGAGTTAATCTCTCGAGCCAAACACTGGGTGCTTCCCATGTCCAGTTCATTTCACTAAGTAGAAAAACAGAAAACAAAGCCATAACACTAGTTGAGCTTTTCCTTATAGACCAGCTGCAAAGATGGTGTAGATGTTTTGCTGCAATGGTGTGACCCACAGCAGGAAAAGCTGGGCCGTGAAGTCGGCACGGTGGCTGCGCAGGGCCTACAGGAGAAGGATGCAACCCCACGCACGAAGGGCCCGTCACTTTATTGCTCTCTGGCAGTACTGCCAAAGCACGGGGAATGACAGGCTAAGCATTTTCTTGGAGCTATGAGGGTTTTGGTGTGCAGCATGGCAACCTGTGTGGGACAGAGTACGTGACAGCACTGGGATTGCCCTGGAGAAGTGTCCCCCTGAGCGCAGGGACACTGAGCTTTCAGCTTCCACTGTGCTTCCAGCTACACGCAAGTCCATCAGTGATTCCCTCTTTTATTGTTTTACTTCCATTTGGAAGTAAAGAAAACGGAAACTTCAGAAAGAAACGGAAAGGTCAGGTATAGCCATGAGGACAACAGAAGAGTTACTATGGTTTGGATAGATTTTGGCCTTTCCTCAAGCCTTGTGCAAGTGTTCCTTACCACCACTGGAAACCTAACCCCAGGAGATAAAGTTTGAAGTACTGAATTTCACTGAATTTTTAGAGTTGGAAGGGACCATAGAGATCATCTGGTCCAAGTCCCCTGCCAAAGCAGGACTACCCAGAGCGTGTCAGAGCATGCCACTCAGGACTGCATCAGAAGACAACATTGTACATGAAGACAGGTTCCTAGATTGTTTCTGCTAGTGATTCTGGAAAAGAAGATGTGAATGCTTTGCAAAAAGATGGCATGCAGTATTTTTCAATTAAAGACAAAATCACACAATCGTTTCAAAAGCAAGGTGACAAGTTCACCTTCTCTAAATACCTTTCTGGATAGATGGCAGTAACTAAACCAGCCTATCAGTTTGTGAGTTTTTTGGACAAAATCTTTGCTAAACAAGTAATAGCTGCAAACGTACTAGCTTTTTCTACAAAGAATACTTGCAGGAAATTTTCATTCTTAAAACATTGACAAATCATTTACACTATTTTTGTTATAATTAGTCCTGTGTACAGGATTTCAGGTATTTTGTTGTGGTACTGAATTTGTTTCATGTGGGAGGGGACACCACAAATGAAATGTGCAGTTCCAGAAACAAGATACTTCACTTTGTTAGAAACACATTTTTCTTAAAGGCCATGAAGAGGCATTAAATCCCTGGCATTTTTATCTGCAGTTCTTCCTAGCACGGTGCTCTCAGTGAAAATTAGCACAGTAGAGAGCTTTTGCATCATTTGTATGTCATGTAACCTCTCAAAATGATGGAGTTGTAAATTTGCTTTAATTATTTTCACAAAGGACCCTAAAGTCACATGCTAATGGTCCTAACAAGCAGTTGATATTAGTAAACTCATTGCAGCCAGGACACACTACAAAATTAAGGGCAGCCAGTTGCAGGTACTGGAGCAGAAATACACTAAAATAACACAAAAGGTTTTTAAAATCTGTCCCAGTTGGGTTGAAACTAGTAGTAGAAGAGGCTCCTGCCGGTGTGCAAGTGGTGCAGCTCCTCACAGAGGCAACAGCAACAGCAGAGAGTTGGAGAACAACACTTCTAACAACTCTTTTCAGAACTGGGAGTGATTCTGGGTCTAGCAAACCAGTGGCATCCATCTCCAGCGCAAGGCTGATTGTGGCAGATTGTGTCAGAAGTTCTCGTGATCAAGAAGTGACCGTGTCAAATGAAGAGACAATACTAGAAAGCAAATAAAATTGATGTGGAAGCCCTCAAATCAGCAAAGTTCTCACACCTATACTAAATTTTATGTTTGAAGTTTAAAAAAATAAAACAAAACAATACCTTCCCTAAATGGTATGGTCATCAAGAAAAAAAAAATTTACATGACAAATGTGAAAAAGGACGAAGAATTGCTTGTTCACTATAGCTTTCCCTGTAAATGTCTACAGAAATCACCTGAAACTGTGAAATTTAAAGGGCTTAGATCTGCTACTTTGTAAATATTTGATCTCTAAACCAAGTTCTGTTAGGTAAATGGGACCTTTTTTAAATTGAGCTTCTAGCATAATGGATCAGGCCCTTCTATTGTTGTTAAATTGTGTATTGGTCACCAAGGAAATTTGATATTGAGAGTAGCTGTTTTAAATTCATTGTATAAATGCTCCAAAATACAATTAATATATATATATTTACAACTTCTATTATTTACTTGACAGACTTGAATCAAAGGAGCCCTTCCTGTCCGTTGGGTAAGTAGGAATACGTATATTTACATGTATATTTCTATATTCAACTATCATACAATATAATCTATGAGATTATGTTGAGCATAAACATCTTGTTTCAACATTATATATACCTAAGGTTAGAAAAAATACTTATTAGTCAATAAAGTCAGCAGTTGTGGGTATCTCCCTTCTTGAAGAATGTGAAGAAGTATGTTTTGCTTCTATTGACTCACCAAAATTTATAATGAAAGACATAGGCATTAAATGTTGCATTGAAAGGTAGCTGGTTTATTATTTTGTTTTCACTGATCTTTCAGTCAGAAACCGCTTCAAATATTGTCTGTACTACTTGTATAAGCTCCTGAGTAAATAATAGAGATTTTTCTTTAAAATAAAAGTTTTATGATGCTTCAATAACAGAAATAAAATCAAATTTGTAAAACAGAAAAATATCACATTTTAGCCTAATTATAGATCAGCGAACTGATTCATGTATTACGGCTATTGTCTTCATAGTCTCATAGCCACTTGAACAGTTATATAATCTATAAATTGATTAACTCATCTTTCTAAAAATCTATTTTAAAACGTGACATATTCTGAAAAAAAACACCATTCTTTTATAAAATGTAGACCACTATGTATATATTAAAGGTATCTGTATTTTATCTTTGAGTCTGAAGTTCACTTTTCCTTTTAGCTCTTTTCTTTAGAATTTTCCTAAGTTTCCTAACAATCTCACTCTGTTTTCATTCAGAACTGTGTATTCCTTATGTCTCTTCATTCTCATTTTAATTTGTTCACAACACCATACTTCATTCCACCAAGAACATAAACTGCAGACAAAAGATCCCATACAAAATAGCCATTTAAGGGTTAATTTTGCCATGTTATTATCAGTAGCTTCCAAATTTTTCTATTAACTATAAATCAAATAACTACTTGAAGTTCTGAAGTATGAATTAAAGTTAGCAAAAAAAGGAAGTGTGTCCGTTATGAGCAGGGAAACTCAGCAAATCAGCATAAGCAGGATGGAGATGCATCTCCATTTCTATACCATAAAGTAACTTTGTTTTGCTTGAATATATTTTTGAATGAATTGCTTGCCATTTCTACTTTCTACCAACTCAAAATTACTGAAAAATAAATTAAATTATCATCAAATTGGGGGCAGCTCTTGGTTTTCATGCTTTGAAATGTCCCGATTCATTATCAAATTCAGTCACTTCTATTATTGCCTTTCATTATTCCACTTTGTAACCTGTTCTGTTGAGTTGTTTGTTGAAGTTTCCACTCTTGTAAGGAAGTGATTACCTGAAAATCTCGACTTTAAGATTAAAAAAGAGGTTGCATGCATGGCTGAGGAGCAAATTTGAAGTTATAAAAATCAAGAAAATAAATAAAAGACAATGATAGCAATTACATTAATGGTAGTTGTCACACACACAAAAAATTCCTACTTTTGTAGTTCTTGTCACAATCTTCAGAACTCTGCTGTTAATTTTAGGATATTTGGGGACTTCTACCTAGGAGAAAGCATTATGTCTATGGTTTGGGTTTTTTTCCAGATAAACAGGTTGGTGGCCACTGTGCAAATGAACATTGCCTCCGCATAGCCATTGGATGTGACTGTCACTGAACTGGATTCCTCTTGGGAAGACTAATCAGAGCAAATAGACTTAGCCTCTTCCCAGAACGACACAGAAATTCACCTGGAATGTACTCGAAATATTTTTTGCAAGTTTACAATAATAATAAAAAGGATAGAAAATATGAAAATATGAAATTCCCGCCTCTGTGCTACTTTAACTTCTTTATTTCATCCACCTCAAAGGAGGGCTGTGCTCTGAGGAGAGGCCCAACCCAACACCCACCTCCTTGGTACTAAGTCAGAGAGATGCTTCTCCCAGTCCCGGAGTAATTGGGAGTTCATTTGTTCACAGAATGAGCTCCTGTACCAAGCCCTGTATCTGAGGTTTTAACCCAGACTGACAACTGCAACCAGAAGGCTATTAAATTATAGTAAATGTTTGCAGAGGAAATGCTGACTCAGTCTCAGTTAGACCAACACATGGGTGCCCCTAATGCATCTTGCAGCAAGAGTTGGTCAAAATAATCTAAATTCCTTCAGGCTGCCTGCTGATGATTGGTCCTGTACAACAGCCTTTCATTCATCTCCCTTATGTGACAGAGATTTGTTTCCGCATTTTCATTATACTGCCTGCAGGGGCTAATTATGCTTTTTCATTCTGCCATGCCTGAGCTAATGACTTCTTGGTGTTTCTTCATTGCTACGTCTTTTGGTGGGGGAAGGGAACATGAAGTGTGACAACGTTAAGAGCTCAAGACTGCCACAGTTTGTTGAGCTCTGCGTATATGTGCAGGGCTACTGCCTTCCCATGAGAGATCCCACAAAGGAAAGGTGGTTCTTAAAATGAGGCATCGTTTCCCCTCTCTCAGAAAGCAGCCAGCTACAGAAAGAAGCAGACCACACCTCTAGTTTGTGTCCCAAATGCAGGGAGTGAACAGCACCTGTACTCCCTTGGTAAAGGAAATTCCATTTATCCTTCTTTCTATGGAAAGTGCATAGTGAAGCAGAAAAATCCATGCTCCTTTACTCCCGGTGCAAGACAGGGGCATAATCTGGCACTGTCATAACAGTAACCTCTTTAACACAAGTCTCTAACGGTAGCAATCAGGAGCAAAACCTCATCTAGTATGTGATCTATTCACATAAAAATATCCGAATTCAGTGTTATGATTTTGGGCTAGAATAGAGAGCTGCATTTGAGATATATGTTGTCTTCCTTTGTCTCCTAGAGGTGAAAATAAAATCCTTGGGGCAGGCTGAACCACCTCTTAACAGTGCTGAACACTGAGTGTCAGCCTGTAGGGGCACAGGATGGTCCTCCCCCCCGGTGTCAGTTCCACACTTCTGGGGATTTGTGTCCATATTCAACCTGAGCAAGACGGAGAGATGCCTGGATGTTCTTTCCTCTCCATGTTATGTAGCATTCATGCTCATCTAGGGTTAAAATAAAAAAAGAAGTTGTGCAAATAGCCAGAATGCCTGGAAGACTTTAACGTCAGAGACAAGTTCTGGTAAAACTCTACCAGACCGAAGACTACTGACAATGCACCAAATTAACTTCATGCAGAAGTCTTCGGAAGATTCAGATCTAGAAAGATCAGGCAGGCCAAGAGGTACCAAAAACTGGGTACTGCAGAAGAGACAAACTAAGAGACAACTCATATTAAGTTCATCCAACTTTGTGTCAGAGGATGTATAATCCTTAAAAAAATACATTTAAAATGCAAAAAACTTTTAATTATCAACTTTTGTTCTCCATATTTGGCATTTTGTTCCTAATAATGATGCACAATTATCCCTCAAAATTTTAATCACTCTCTCTAAGATGATTAGATGTTAATCCAGTTACTAACCATTCACCCAGCTATTTCTTGGCAGCTGATTCATGGTAACTACCTGAATGTAAAAGTTTAGCTGTTGATATATTCCAGATAATACTGTGTGCAGATTTGTAACTGATCTTCTGTCTGAACCCTAGAATTCAAAACTCATTTTGTAAGACACAGCCATTGCAGTATCTTTTGAGACCTGGAATAGTATTATATGGCCAAGAGAGACCATAATTAGAATCATAGAATCATAGAATGGTTTGGGTTGGAAATATTGAGATATTGAAAGGCTGCTATAAGGNGTACTGCAGGTGGAGTCTCACGAGCGCAGAGTAGAGGGGCAGAATCACTTCCCGTGACCTGCTGGCCACGCTTCTCTTGCGTGCAGTTGGCTTTCTGGGCTGCCAGTGCACATTGCTGGCTCATGTTGAGCTTCTCATCCACCAACACCCCCAAGTCCTTCTCCTCAGGGCTGCTCTCCAGCTAAGTGGCTTAGCAACTTCATCCACCAGCTCCCTCAGGACCCGTGGATGGATTTCATCAGGTCCCATGGATTTATGCACCTTCAGGTTCCTTAAGAGGTCTCAAAGCTCTTAATCTCTCGAATTATTTTGTAACTTGTACACAGTAGAAATTCTTTGAATTAATTCTTGTCTTTATATAACTATACCTGTATGTAATTTTCATAACATCTGATCTTTAGCACATGCAGTGGTAGAAAATCCACCAGAGCAACTAATAAGTTTGTCAAACTTTTAAAAACCTTTGCTTTCTTTGTTAGGTGTCATTTAATAGTAAGTCCCATACTGTTGAATTCAGAAGAGACATGGAGAGAGAAAGTAAGAAACAGGGCTTATTTTTCCTGAGGCTAGTGAGAACTTAGATTCATCTCCTGCCAGCTGCAGAGAATGGAATTACTTCTGGATAAGCAGGCAATAGCTCTTCAGTGAGATGGTCTTTGAAAATGCATGTGTTTTATACATCTGGTTGTCAACTGAGATTCAATCTATTTCTTTTCTTTTGTGTAGATGTTAAAAAAAATACAGTACAATCTGATGACATTTTCTCTCTTTTTTCCTCTTTTTCAAGATTGGTTGTTTGCTACATACAGTATAAATTTAGGTGGAAAGCCCAGAGAAAGATATAAGAGAAATGAATGCATTGTATGCATTTATTACATGATGGATAGTTGCCTGTTGTGGGAGAAAGAAGAGAGATACAAGTAAAATTGGTACTAATTGCTGCTTTTTTTTTCATTCTCAGTAAAAAGACTAGAGATCTGTATGAGCTACTATTTTCCTCGCTGAAGCCTTGTTTCTAGAAATTATATGACAATAGAAATTACTGAAAAGCCATGTTTTTCCAAATCACAACTTAATCACAGCACCTTTTGAATCACAAGTACTCACTTCTAGAAGAGATGGAGGAATTTTGGTATGCTTAGCTTTAGAAAATGGTTCCAAAATACAAAAAGTAAGATTCCTTAATTGTGTTCTGGCAGAATTGTTCTGAGAAACTTGGAGCAACTGGAATTTGTTGCCCACATGTCTTTCTTTTGCTTGGTAGTGTTTTCTTTCCCAAAGGCCGTTTTGCAGAAGAACTACAGGAAATCCTGCACTCAAACACCAGTTTGAGGAATCCAATTCTAAAGTGACATAGTTTAAAAAACAAAACTTATCAGTTTTCAGTCCACGCCCAAAATATGCAGGTTATTCCAATTCACAATCAGTTTTTGTGGGGGTTTGTCGTGGATTTTTACACACAATAGGTTATAAGGCACAAAACAGAATGTAGCCACATGTCATCTTATGTAGGACAAACACCATCCTGACTATCACATAGCACGAGTGGAAGGAGCAGACATTATTCCTACTGTTCCCATCCAGCTTTTGAAGAGACATAAATAAGAAAATTATTTTTCTTCAGCAGAGGAAAAATATAAAAAGGAGATACTGGATACATTTTGCACTGTTAATATGAAACGAATAAAAGTACCAACCTGGACATAATCTTGTAACTCTCATTCGTATTCAGGAGCTGTGTTTTCATGAAAATTATGGGAGGACTGAGCATACTTGATAGTTATTTAAACTCATTGCTTAGAGACAGCCGGTAATTACTTATGCTGAAGACCACTCGGGCTCTGTGACTTGATAGGCAGCAGCAGGTCTTCTGCATTTGCAGAGAATGCCATCTAAAACAACTAACCCTTCAATTATGTGTGAGGTTTAGTCTGGAGGCCAGAAGCAGAAGTCAGGGGACTGCAAGGGCTCTATGCATGGTAAGGCTGCCAGGGTAGTCCCCAGAGAGATGGGAGGGATTTGGGGGATGATAGCACATATGGAAAGCTGAGGATCTTCATGTGGAAGACACTGAGAATCTGTATGGTTTAATTTCAAGCAGTATTACTGATATGCCTCTCTTCCAACAATTTACCAAAACCCACAAGGATTAAGCTTTTCTATAATTGCATGCTTTCTATTAGTATAAGACTCCGAAATAGCGTATGAATATCACTGTTTTATAAATTCATAGAAAGTGCTCTTGATTGAAGATATCTCTGAAGAAGAGATTACAAAAACATAGTCATAATAATGTAGGTTCATTTTTGTTACTGCATTTGTCAGTGTTTTTGTGTGATTACTCCATGTTTACAGGTTCAGATTATGTATTTTTTTACTCATCTGCAATCTAAATTTCTATTTTATGGTTCCTCTATTTTCCTGATATTTTCATTCTACATCACGTCCACATTCACACACACAGAAAAATATATATTGCATAAAGAACAGACTAATGAATTTGGCCAAAAAATAAAAGTATTTTCCTAATTCCATTAACTTTTTTAGCAACAAACTCAACAAATTTGCACCTTAATAAATCCTTTTTCCCCTCTCTGACCTTAATGACATCAGTAACAATGTGCTTCATAATTGAGAAAGGCAACAGACCATGAGATCATTTTTTTTCTCTTCTGGTTATTCTATTTGCCTTTCCCTTTTATTTACTCTCTGTTATTTCTCTCATCCAAGACTACTCTTGTATTAGTAATTCTAGGAAAACAATCCATATGCAAGTCATTTCTGTTCTGGGTTAATGATGAACAATCCCTCAGTACTGAATATGTGTAGTTTAACCTGTGTATGAGACAAGATGCTCTCTAGAGGAGGGAAAACGATGTGCAAGAGAATGTTTCTGAACAAAGTCAGGAGGCTGAAACTTTCTAGAGGGGGGTAAAAATAAAAGGAAATAAATAGGGATGCAGGAACATAAGAACAGAAATGAAAGTCCAGGAAAAAGAACTGCACAAAGAAGCAAAAAGGGAGGTGTTTTCTTACAATGGAGGGGGGGAAGGAAGGACTGTATTTGCTGGGTACGTAACTTCGCTGGAGAACAACACTATTTTCTTCAAACTCATTGGGGTTTTCCCAGACAGTAGTCACCGATGCAGGAGTTACAGAATACAGTGTTTGAAGAGGTCTGTGTTAGGACAGTATTCCTCTTTCATATTTCTGAGCTATCAACATCATAGCATGTTGTCCCACCCGTCTCTATGGGCTTCTGTGAATACACACACCTTACTGTGGCAGACTAACAGGCACTTGAAACAATTTCATGAGTGAGACCTAGCTCCCTACTCACACCGCCTCTGAAATCTGAGACAGTTTTTCATCCTTTGTATGGCTACTGTCATACAAAAGAGTTTCTTTATTTTCATGGGTTTCCAGACCATTACAAAGAAGTTTTACTTCAACATATTCCCCTTGCTAAGTATTTTGAAAGATATAATAATTTTGAATTTTGGTATTTTGAATTTCAAATTCCCTATATTCCCTGTTCAAATCAGTCAGTTTGTATTTTCACGTTGCTCTTCCACTTGTGTTGCTTTTATTACTTTTGTATGTTAGTAACAATTGAAACTCTTCTTAATAATAAGTTCCTAGCATGCTAGAGCTTGTTGAAATATTTGGGAAGGATCTGATGACCAATCCCTCTGATTCCACATTTCAAATCAGCTCAATCTTTTTCACTAGCAAGTGAAGTCTGAGATTGGTCCATCAACTTAACATGCTTCTTGTATTTGTGCTAGAAGGAAATGGTGGGACAGCAAAGATAAATGTATGCTTAGAAGAACAAACCACAGAAAGACAGGTAGTACTGCTCTGCTAGCTTTTACTTGAAAGTCCACCTCACATCCTTCTGCAGTAATATAATTTACAGTTCCTTGATAAAGAGATTTCTTCTTTGGAGATTGACTACCCGTGATAACAATAGCAATCAGCAACTGGCCTTGTTTCCAAAATTGTAGCTCTACAGCATAGATACACGTTGGCTTTCTGAAATGTCCAGATGCTTTAAACTTTGACCTTCTCATTAAAAGCCACATCAAGAGCACTGCCACACATCCTAATTTAGTTTTTTTCTTTTCTTATCTTTCTGTTTTTTTAAAGTTAAGGCAATATGTCAAAGAAGGCAGCACATGTAAAGCAGTGACAACCATGCTGGCCAATTGGCTAGGCTGAGAAAGGATTAAGAGAATTAGGGAGGCAGAAGAAAGAAGACAGTGTTACCTAGGTGTTTATTTAGTACATATTTTTCATTGCAATGTAAAAGTATGACATGTATAAAAAGGGACATGTTTTTCCTTCTATTCATGTATTCTCACCACAGTATGTAAGTTTAAACTCTCTCCCCTGTTCTAGGTTTTGCACTGAGGGGCAATGTAAAACCCTAAGGATGAAGGATCCTATCATGAATAATGATGGGAAGAAGGGAGGAATTTTTTCTTGATTGTTCTACCATTTAAAACATTGATAATTTCACTGAAGTGGTGTGTCCCACAGAGCTGCACCACCAGAGCTGGGATCATGGAAGAAACAGAAGATGTCTTCCAATGAGGTTGTTGAGTCTCCATCTGCTGAGGTTTCCAAGTCTCTGCTAGGTAAAGCCATGGCAGACGGTCTAGCCCTGGATATAGTTGCCTGTGGGGCAGGAGGCTGGACCAGATACCTTCTAGATGTGCCTTCCAGCTCTATGAATAGGCAGGGAGGCCACTTTAGATGTTGGACGCATGGCACATGCAGTGATAATTTCAGCCTCTGACTTCCCTCTATCAAAACATGAGAATGTCCTGTCCCAGAGTGTGAGGCTTGCCAAGATAAGAGGCACATGAGAGAGATGTGTTGCTGCCACAGAGCATACTGGAGCTCTTAACTTCTCTCCTATGTTTTTTAAAGGTTTTTTAAAAGATATTAAGCTTCACGCTAGGAAACACTGTCTTTAGTGTCGCTCCGTTGATAGCCTTGTGTATGATACTAGGGAATGACAACTCACTTAGCATGCAGTAGTTTATCCCTCATTTGAAAATAAAACAAAATCAGGACATGTCCTGACCAGGTGAATTTTCCACTAGTAAAATGAATCTTATCATAGGTTGTTTTCTACAAATTTAGCTTAACCTGAGATCTGACTTCATTTACTTTTCAACTGCATTAGTATAATGCCTTTACACACCTTAATTTGAAAAGAAGCAGGACTGTGTTTAGGGTATTTAGGGTCATATTCAATAGCTTCTGTTTGGTCCAAACTGCTGTTGATTTCAAGGAGTAACGATTTTGCTAGTTTTGGTTTTGGCTTGGTTGGAAATTTTTTGCCTTAGTTCCAATTGTGAACTGCAATTCAAAAGCAATCTGCAGTTATCAGCTGAGTTGGGGGATTTTTTTCATCTCAGGGTAAGACTGGGTTCGTATCACTCTTACCATTTTGCAGGCCACAGTGCTGCCAAACTTCATGACAGCTTTGTCAACATCCCCATGTGGTTGCCTGCACAGGTGCAACAGGTTGCCACAATTTTGCTGGTGATGTACACCAAAAAAAATAAGAATTAGGTCACATTCTGTCTTATTAGTGGTATGCAAAGAGTTTTATTTCTAACCATTTAATTACTGTGTTTCAATTACTTTTATTTGTAAAGTCTTCAGCTTTGGTTCTCAATTCATGTTAGGATCGGTTTTGTTCAATGAAAAGAATTTCTTCACAACCACATATTACATATTGAAATAAAAGTTGGAGTGTATGCCTTAAATGTGAAGTAGAACTATCAGAGTGGATCTGTCATGCATAACCAGCAACTAACAGTTTATATTGCTATGATAGCGACTCCGTAGCTAACGCTAAAGCGTTCATTTAATTTTAAAAGTATAAACCCTTTTCCAACAAATATGGAGTTACTGATTATTTTTTCTTTTGAGTTGCCTCTAGTGCTTTACACAACAACAACCTTTCTGAACTCTCTCACACTTGTAGCCCTTACGCTCAGGGGTAAGGACGGGAGGGTGAATCAGCTATTGTCCCATAGATAATTTTGCCAAACATTTTCATAACTACCAGAAAGTACTTGTAAGTCCCAGAAAATTAGGAATTTTACCAAAAGCAATTATTTGCCAGTAACTGCCTGCTAGGTATGGCTTTGTTTATTCTCTTGCCATCTAAATCAAGGAACAGAAACTTCAGGTAGGTTTACAGTCACACTATGAACAACAAATAGTCAAAATGAAAGATTACCAACTTTCAGACAGCATTTTTCCTGTGAACTATTTGTTTGCTACCTGAAAATAGGGAACACTTTCACAGAAATTAGGATCGATGCGCAAAGGAGGAAAACTGAAGCATTTCACAAGCAGTGTAATTCTTCCTGCAGATCTATCCTTCTTGGGTGTACAAGAGGATATGGGAAAGAAATGGAAGCTACATCTTCTGAGACACAGAAGTTAGTGAAGCAAAACTGGAGGCCGTTAGTGTGGCTTATACAGCAGTATTAAGCTGAAGTCTTCACATTTCTTTAGTAGAGATGGAAGAAACTGAGAGGTATTGAATGAGACTTTGTTTCCTCACAAAACTAATCCTTTTATTCACACACTCACATTAATCATGATTACACTTTAAATCTGGAATCAAATACAATTTGGTTCCAAGCAGACCTTGTCTAGGTGTCAGTAGTTAAGCGTATTTCATGTTCTGGCTGATACTTTATAGGCTTTAAAACTGTCTTGCTGTGTAGAGCATTCATAGAAAAATAACATTCCAGTCATGTAAGTTGTATAAGGGTGAGTAATGATAATGTGGTTTTCCTGGGAGAAGGCAAAAATTGTGTGCGGGGAGTTCAGCAAGAAGGTAAGGGAGGGGGAAGAAGAAGAGAGAGACCTTAATAGCTTTAATTCCTTCACAGAGTCTTGTGGTTTGGGAAGAGGTGCTGGAGGCAATTCTCAGCACTAAATTGTTATGGTAGCTTAATTCAATAGACTATATAAAAGCAAATTTAGTCTAAGATGTGTCTGTATTGTTAACTTCTAATGTGCATTTCCCACAGTGATAAAACATTTGAAATGAAACTTTCTATAAATGTTTACTAGCCCTGATGAATAACAGTGCAAGTAAAGCCCTAATCTGACAGGGACTACGACCACATGATATAGGGACACATGCTAGAGAAAATGGCAATAATAGAAGCATAATGCTCCCAGAGCCCACTTTTGTGCAGTCATTTTCTTAATATCTACAATGTTATTAAATTAATCTGTATGGAAGAGAAAAGATGGATATACAGATCATTGTCTAAGAACTGTGGCGGTTACTATATCTTAGTTCAGTGATGAATGTCTTTCTAAATGGGAGTCTGAAGGCATTAATATTTAATTTTTATATACATAAAATCATTTTTGCTAGAGTTGATAAGACTAAAGAAACATTTGTAAATATTCTCTCAAAGCAGGATAAAGAATATTCTCAATTCTAGTGTTGTAGCCATTGAATGTGGTATCTTACGCACAAATCTTAGTATTAGGACCTTAACAGACAAAAACAATAATGAAACTTGCCCAGGGGCCCCAAGCAAATTGCCAATATGTGAATCTGCAACTATTTCCTTGGAGTTTAACACAATGATATGAAGGAGTCTCCAGAAGAAGTCCTGTGTCATCCAAAGAGCGCATAAAATACACACTAAACTCCCCAAATGTTTTGCGGTTGGTTTTTTTGTTTGGTTGGTTTTTTTTAAACAAAAGAGTCAGACTGTGGACCACTAAGTTAAAATCAGTTATACTACCAAGCTATTTGACAGAGATTACAACATGTGATTTACCAAATGTGACTAGTGCATTTTAAGGAGCTCAGACTTGGGAAAAACAGGTTACACCTGAAGCCAAAAATGCAACCGGATCAAACTCTACATTGGATATGCCCATCAAAAAGTCTTGAATGAGGAAGAGAGGAAACTATTAATATCCCACCTCATTGGGTGCCCTGACAGCGAACCAGGAACTGGAGTAAGCCTTTACAGTGCGGAGGTAACCAGAAAGAAATGTAACACGCAGAGCAAAGCAGGAGTAAAGCATCCAGACTGCACTGTCTTCCCTGCATACCCAAGAAGGCAGGAACGCAACTGTATGAGGAAACTTGAGAAAGATCCCTCCCTAAACAAAAAAGACAGGCACAGAATCACATTTCTTGCCCATCGCAGACAGGAAAACGTGCCTAAGCTCCCTCCAAAGCACATCATAACTAAGGCAAGTCATAGAGGCCAAGGGGCCAGCTTTGCAAGTTGGCCGAGACACTACTGCAGGGAGAATAGACCCACATGAGTGTTCCCTAAGGGGAAGACGGTCTTCTGGTGTCGAATAATACTTCTTTGCAAATTAGAAAAGGTATGTAGAAAGTTATTAGCTGATGATTCATACTCCTCACATCTGTGTGACAAGAAATCGGTAGCTCTACCATATGTCCAAAACAATAAACTGCAATATGAATACCATGACAAGCCACCAGGCTGTTTTGCCACATATTACACTCAGGTGAGTCATCTAGGACCAAAATCCACTTCCCCTTATGAGAATGGATATGATGAAAAAATCCAGACATATGTTTAAGATTAATAATTATATCTGATCCCTTCATTTCAACAGTTTTATTCTGGATTTACAGTGATGTAGTTCACAGTGGTGACATTTGAACACCATGCTGTAAGTCAAAAGTAGTTAATTTTAGGAATTCCTTTGTTTTGTGACTTTTTATTCCCTTACAGAAAATAAATATTTTTTTCACCACTATGTATACAGAAAGCAAATGAACACAGGACCTTCCAGGCCACTAAAGTATTAGGAGGCACAGATTTTTCAGAAACCAGAGAAGCTGGCATAGTTAGCACTTGCCTAGATGATACACAGCTGGTTGTGTGATTTAGAGTTACCCTTTCCACTCATCTCTGACCAGACTGGAATTGTGTCTAGTCCTGGGCTCAGTTATGGGAGAATCTCCTTTGTATGCACTTCCCATACCCATTTACCATGGAAATCATTGCACAATGGGTCAGAAATACAAGAATGTTTTCTAAAATTCACAATATCTGGTATTTCCATTTATATTGCAACTTCATCTGCAAAGCACACTCTTGGAAAAACAAGCAGGATACCTTGTCTTCACAAGCTGTACTCGGGACACTGACAGTCATGCCCTCTTTCATATCTCCATTTCGCTGGTTTAAACCTTGAGTTGCTCCATCCGAAATAATTAACTTCCACCCGTAAACTCAGTGTAAATGAGAACAGAATTAATTTTAATTTAAGCCTTCTGCTTGTTTGAAAAGGGGAAAGCATCTGTTGCAATTTGCTAGATTTTTTTCTTTACATAAACTCTGACATTGTCACATTGCAATTAATAAATCTTCTGTGAACTGTGCTTTCCTGTTCCATTCAGTGCTTCTACAACTGGTTGTCGGAAGAGTACATAAAGTTTTCAGAGATCTGGTTTTGTAATCTTAAATTGTCAGTCTTTCATCTCCGGTGCTACCACTGTGATCTTAATTTATCAATCTGCTGTTCAGTGAAATGCTGTAGAAACACTTTAAGGCCTAAACTCATCACTTATTCCCACACCTGTCAATGACAGTCTTCTGTACTTGTCAAACCTAGCTAAACGACACTCCTGCCATGTATAAAATACTACTAATAAATTGGGTAATCAATCAAAAGTGTATGGTTTGACAGCAGTATCTTGAATACACTGAATTTAAAACACATTTTTAAGAGGCAGGACTCATTACTCTTGTACTAAGAAAAAAGCATACTGTGTGGACACCAAGAACTTTCCAGTCACTCTATACAAATAAAGGACACCTTGGGAAATGGTTAGGTCACTGGTTAGGACACTGGAAAGCTTTTTCATTATCTTACTATAAACTGTTCCTATGGGAAACATAAGTAATTGGAGATTACTTTAGATGACAGAAAAATAGTTTAACAGCAGGCGAAGAAAGGTCAGGGAGACATTTACTCAGGTTTCTTTACATACAAAAGCTATTTTATTTCCAAAAGCATCAGGCTAACAGTGTTAAGAATAGACAGTTCCTGCAGCCACAGTAAGTAGTTTTTATTAAGAGTAATTCTAATACTTAGCACTTAGCTGTGCAGAAAATTGTCTGGACTAAATTCTACCTTGAAATCTTTGAATCACTTGTGCCTGTCCGGCTGCCATAAACAGCTCCTAGACCAGCTGATCTCCAGTCTCAATATTAGTCTTGATGTCTTCACTATCCTCTGCTTCACAAGCTTTGCCTAATCCTCTACAGGAAAGTGTCCAAGTGGATTCATCACCTGACCGTGTGTATGCAACTTTGAACATTTGCCCAAGTTTTGCCTGAAATTCAGGTTGGACAGTAAGTTCAACTGTTTTCCCTAAATACATTTCATTGGGAAAATAGTTTTCAAGAGAGAGGATGAGGGTAAAGAAGAGTCGTATCTGAAGATAGAAAAAAAATACAGCCCAATCATATTAGAAATAAATTCTGCCTAGTGCCTGCAGAAAGATACTTTAATGGAAAATAGAGGACTGTATATCAGCTATTTTGCGTCTACATGTCTTGCTTGGACAAAATGTACCTCTTCAGGTTAGATTTGCCGAAAACTTTTCAGTTTTGCAGAAAATAAATTCTCTATTTACAGTACTTCATTCCCTGTTGTGCTTTGTAAAATTTGACTCCATACCTCTCCCCCACCTTGGAAAAAAAAATATCTATATCTTGCACTTATTAATTGAATGAACATGCAGGATTAGAATAAAACTTTTATTAACCTATGGTTACAAAACTATTATGAAAATTGATCAGTAATTGAAACATACAAATAGTAGGTTATGTTCAATCATTTGGCATTTTGGGACAAGTGGTTGGGAACCTTGATGATTATTTTTTGGGTTTAACTATACCTATTTGCTCTCATAAATGCATTATGGAAATGAATATAAAATACTTTTCTGCAATTACTTTTCTTCTTCCGGCTCCCTCTTTTTTGCTGTAAATCTCCAAGAATATATTAGTTGAAAGAATCACTGACAAAATTTGTCTTTTGACAGTAAGTATGTCAGCAAAAAGCAAGCTCTAGAGAGTATTCTCTTTCTCTGCAGAATATACAGCCTGAACTGCAAAACAGAAGTGTCCTTCCACTTTTACCAGCATCCTCAGCCTTAAATAAAACCTAATAGTTTCTAAATTAAAGGTGGGATTCAGCCCACCAATTTAATTCACGTCTTTGGGGAACATATGTAACCATCCACTGAAAAGTGGCCTGAAATATCCACCGTTTTTTTTAAATAGGTCATGAAAGTCATTATCATCTGATTGATTCTCTAACAGGGAATGTTTCCACCTCCTGATGCTCATTCTCTAAATCATCCAGTTACCCTCACCCACTCCCCTTTTTTTTTTTTTTTAACATTACATCAATTTAGACTGATTCTCTTTTGCACTCAACAGGAACAATTTCTAGCACTCTTTTTACATGACAAGAGAAATTATTTTACAAGTGACTGGAATACCGGTTTCAACCATTAGGTTGATACATACCTCCTAAAAAGAGTTTGATTGAAGGAATATTGCTTTTGTATTTAATATTTTTATCCAACTCTGACAACAGAGAAGTAATTGATAGTATAAATGGTGATAGCACTGTCAATTGAATTAAGATAAATTATGCCTGGTTTGTCAACATTTATGATTTACTAATACATTTTTGTACCTGGGGAAAGAAAAAGAGACATCAACTAAGGGTGACTCACACGCAAGACAGAAACTCTTGTTGCCATGAAAATAACAAAAGCTATTTCTTCTCCGTTCTGCATTAACTATTTTAAAGTCAGAATTACGCCTCTGAAGTCAGTTACACTCGCTAGTGTTTGGAGTAAATGTAAATTAAACCAGGATGTGATCGTTAGTTTATCAAAAACTTTTGTGGGCATAGAACACAGAACACAAGAAAGATTACACTGTAATAATATATCTTCAAAATATTATATCATCACATAAATAAAAAAATAATAGCATCCATGTTTATTTCAAAGATGCAGAAGCATAATTTTGCCTTTGCCTGATTGACACACATGCAACAGAATGGGAAATTTTAATATGTACAGCATTATAAGTCTGAAAATACAGGGGAATCCTTTATTCTTTGGCCATACACAATTCAAAGCGGCTTAGTGTTAAGTGAAGTGAAGCTGAAAGAGACAGCTCATACAAGATTGTCTCGCTGGTACAAGGTCAGAAAAAGGAACCATGACTTTTGCTTAACAGAAACGCACTTTATTGGTGAGTTTTCTTTGCTCCAGTGTGAGCGTTGCAGGGTCTTTTACTGTCTTCTGTTTTAATAGCAACACCATGCACACAGTTCTGTTGTTAATATTGCAGAGAAGGCATACGTTGTGGGTAAGTAATCTGCCTGTTTACAATGCCATTAGGAAACCGCTGACTCCACCAGTTCACGGGCTGGTTTAAACCTTTTCCTGCTTCCAACTTGCTGACTATTTGGTATTCAACACCGTGTGAATGATTTCCTGCAGCCTCCGTAACACAGGTTGGTGGGTTGCTAAGGAATAACTCTCAAGAGGTTAAGAGCCTTGCAGTCACCTTGATGACAGCGCCAGTGATTATGCGCGCAAATTTTTTGCTTCATGTTTTATACCACGGCACTGACTAAAGCTTATGTCTGTCCTTTGGCATGCATAAGTGTGAACAATTACGGCTGTAGTTGGAGAGATGTACTGGTCGCTTTCTCAGTATAATTTCTCTAACATATTCTTACAATTGAAACATCATCATTCAATTTAAAAAAAAAAAAAAAAAAACAAAAAAACCACATCTGGAGATCTGGAGAAACAGAAAATATTTTTTTTTCTCCTAGATCATCCATTTTGGATTCTTTGCATTGTCATTGTTTCATAGGTTTTTCGGCACACATGCAGGACAACTGCTTCATAGCCAAGAGGACTTGGAACTGCCTTTTTAAAACCCTAGACATCTAACAGTCTCACATGACGTCTTGCATCCGTGAGCTGTTAACTCAGCAGTCACAGTGAAGGACACAACCCCAGGAGCTACAACACGTTGCCTCTGTGTTGCCTGTGCTGCCACAGCTGCAAACAGCATTTCAGAGAGGGAAAAACAGACTCAGGTCATAAATATAAAGAAGGATCCACATTAAGATTCCCCAGAGCTTTAAACCCACCATCCTTTTCCTCTCTTATTCCATAAGGGTTAACATCTACAGACAACGTCCTACAGTGCTATTGCCCTTCTGCTTTTTATAAAGATATAATGGAAGGATAAAAGTCTTTCCTCCATGACCAACACCTGAATTCAGTCAGCTTTCTAAAAGAATAGTAAGTAATGGGAAAAGGAAAAAGAATTGAACGCCTTGCTCTGTTGGAACTCATAGTAATTCATCCACCTCTAGCACCTCTGGGTGTGATTCCCACCTTGACGGAGGCTGTTGCCACATCTTTGCCAGTGGTCCCAGGCAAGGAGTCCCTGTATGGGAAGAACTGGTTCTTTCCTGCTCCATATGAATGGTACATCCACACTGAAATGCCTTTGCCAGTGCAGAGAGATCCCAAATGGTGTCTGGGGAAAGCAGAGATTCCCTCCCCACCTCATACTGGAGTCCCCAGCACCCATAGGGTGGGACATGGGACTTAATTAGTAGCGATGCTCTTGAGTTATGAAGAAGACTCCACTTACAATAAACTCGGACTAGAAATGTAAGCAAATCAACTCCTGTCAGTTTGTCAATTGTGCTAGCAGGTTGCACTGTGAGAAGCCACAATCTGTTTGCATCTCGTATCCCAGACATGGGGTCAGTAACCTTTTGGCAGAGAGGTGGATAAAAAGGACAAATTGGATAAAGTTTGCTGCAGCTAAAGCCAGATATATGCCCGTTTCAGAGGCTGAATGCCATGCAACATACAGAATACCTGCAGTTACGTCTTACCTCAGCAGAAGCAGATGTTACTGAACTAAACCATGCAAAAGCGCAAAGCATCTTAACTTTAAGATTAGAGGTAATATCCGTACCAGAGCTGTTTTATAGCTTCAGCTGTAAAAGACTATATGAAAACTGGTGAGGTTTCTCCGGGTGAAAATTAAAGACATGATAACAGTATCAGATGCTTCTGAAGTAATGAAATGTTTTTAAAAAGTAGGACAAGCACCCCATAAGAATTTACAAGAATTCATAGATTACACTGCCATGTGATAACCAGACGCCAAAATGTGCTTCTGCTTTTTCCTGCTCTGGTCCCACAGATAAGCATTAGACCATGCAGACTGAAACTGTGATTTGCAAAGCTGAAGGAGCATAAAGAACTCAAGTTCAGCTTCAAGACAGAAGTTACCTCAATGGGAACAGAGCAAAGAATGAAATTCTTAGGGGCTGACCGATGTGCAAAACTGTTCCTCTCAAAAGGAAAGTATTACCCCAATGGCACACTAAATTAAAATAATAATAATAGTAACATTAAAAAAAGATAAACCACATTTTTCAACAATATAAAAATATTCTGCATGAAGAATGCTATGTGAGAGGATCTCCTCAGTGGTACAGTGACAGTGTGAGAGCAGAAGGTAGGGAAGCAGAGAAAGAATTGCCACACCAGAAACTCTTTCCTGCCTCTTCCCTACCCAAAACCTCCACTGCCTACAAGTACCCTCATCTGAGCAACCTGTGAGCCTTTCTCAACCACTCAACCCCCTCTCAAGCCTACTGACATTTTTCCCCAGTGCACTCAGAGGTCTGCCTGAGACCTCTCTCCCTCCTGTGCCCCATCAGTGCCCCCATTCCCAGGGATGGCTTTAAGCCATCTCTGTCGTGGTATTTGTATAAACAGTTCCACACTCTGAAAGCTCAGGGAGGGGCCAGCAGCCCTTATTGCGTCCTGTGGACCAGAGTTGAGCTGCCACAGAAGGAGAGAGCTGCCCTTCAGTCTTACTCTGGCCGGTGCAAAATGAATTATTTTTCATCAGCGTCATGGTCTTCAACCTTGAAAAACAATTTATCTGGTCTTTATGCAAATTAAATTAATATCACTCCAGGTGAAAGGTTTTATGTGACAGGCTTTTTAATTTTAATCTTTTTTCTTCAAACTGTCTGTTATCTTCATCTTAAAAACACAAATTGAATATTAAGTGTGAGCTTATTGCAGCTGTTAATCATTCAACTAAACAAAACCACTAGCAAACTGTGAATAGTTGTAAATAAAATGGTAGGTTTGTTACCTGCTACCTCTTAGTTCCATGTAGACTGGCTACAGGGTGAAAGACAAAATAAGTTTAGGGAAAATTTTGTTACTTTTGGGTTAAGGTAAGATGCAGAAACATGATCACTGCACAAAGTCTAACTACTATTACTTAATGTTATTTTGCTTCCTCTGCCACACACAGCTTACCTACTTCTGCATTCCAGCCTCTCAGGGCTGTTTTACTTAATGTGCTCCACGTAGAATGCACATAGGGCTTTCTTTCCTCAAATAAATTACCAACAGGACTACAGTTGGCTTTCTTACCTATCGCTTGCACTTGGGCACTTGCATCAAGGCAGATGTGGCAGAGGTGGAAATTTTCCCCTGACCTCCTGCTCCTTTGATGGGTGTTTTTGCCAGTTGCAGACAGGGGAAATTGCAAGCCTTCAAAATTAAAACACAGGGATGAAATTATTATGAGGTAATTTAAGCCTGCCAACTTTATTTTTTTCCCATTTTAAGTGGTCAATCTCTGAAACATAGCAAAGGGAAGAAAAAGGGAAAGAGGCATTATGTGATGAGGAAAAAGAAAAACTCCAGAATTCTTGACCCATTCTTCAAATTAACCACTACAAAAAAATTGAAGACATTTTTCTCAATGTTCAAGAGCAGAAATTATCCACAAGTCCATTCCCTTTGAAGACAAACCTCAGTAATATATAGCTACCATCATTCATCTCCTATTATTTTCAGTGAATGTTTTCTTCTGTGCTTTGTCCTTTCTAACTCTCTCCTTTATACGTTTCTCCTTTCTTATTTAAATCTCCTTTTCTCCTTTTCTGTGATACTTCCTTCATGTCTCTCATCCTCTACTGTTCATAATTGTCCTTCTCAGGTAAGTGGAAAACTTAGGGTTTGTGTTACTAGCCTTTCATCAGGCAGAGTACAAATCCTTTGTGACCTTTCCACGCAGACCATTTATTAGCTCTTTGGTTTTTTCAGACGTGTAAGATAGATAGACTTCACTGCTATTGTTTCACCATAAAGGTAGAAAGTTGCTAATGGAATGCAAAGCTAGGAAGATCAATCTAAGGCTGACTTTGGAATTGATAGCTCAAAAACTGTTTTCCTTTGGACCTTTGCAATTTCCTACCTGTATTTGTTTCCCTTAATGATGCCCGTCTTTTCCCAGATCGGTATGCACATTCCCTTCTGAACTTGAGAAGAAAGGTGCCTCAGTAAAACTATTGCTTGCATCACTCATTCTCCTAACTTTTTTCCTTTTCGCTTTGTGATGAAAGAAGATTTGGCAAACTCAAGGACCAACACTCCAACGCTTTTCAAAATCCATTCAATCCATTTCAAAATCCATTCAATTTTCCATTCAAAATCCATTGTCTTATGACAATGAACTCTGCTCACCTACTCACTCGCTTGCCAATCTTTCATGTATTTAACAGTCTTCCTCGTCCACTGATTATGCTGTTAGCCCAGCAAAGAAGAGGGCTTCAGTTCATTTGATCACTCAGAGAATTACCTCATAATGATGCTCTAATCACAGAACTGTCGTGCTGTGTTAAATCATTTCTATATGTGCTGTCAACTGTTTACACTGTTCTGCATGCCCCAGACTCCACATTTCCAAATATACTACAGCGATAGCTGACAACAGCATTGACAAACATAACGTACAATGTGTGGTTGTGGAAAGAGAAGTGGAAGGAGTTTGAAGCAGGTCTTGGAATGTGAGAGTAAGCCAATATTACCACAAAAAGTGTTAATCAATGTGTATTTTTCTAGAAACAAGTTCATTCTTGTTTTTCTGTGTTGTTTTTTTTTTTTTTTCCACAGTGGTTATGTCTTTGATTATGATTACTACAGAGATGATTTCTACAACCGGTATGTGTGGTTATATTTTTGTACATTCTACATCATTTCTACTGTTTGTTTATAATGTAATCATAACATTTGGTTGGACAGGTCTGGCTCTGATTTTGCATATTATTCATTTCATTATTTCTATTGTGTATCAGAAGAAGACTATCTGAATATATCACAAACAGAGAAGATAACCACCATCAAATCCTTGCTCATTAAACAGCTCTTTTGATCTTATCCTTCTCTAAGAGCATTTTCTGTGCTGAACAGTTTCCTGTAGTTTAATTGCTCAGTGTTTCTTCCAACAGAGTTATTCCAGGCTTACTTTCACTAGAACATACAGCAGCTGTAAAATTCTTCAGTATGACACTCATGTCTTCATGTCTTTGTCTTTTCATCCATGTGTATGAAAAGATATAGAATGTCTCCTGGAAAATGTGTCTTCCAAGAACATATAGAAGCCTAGAAGGACCTTGAGGGAAGCAAAACCACAAGTTGAACAGCACATGTGTTTCTATAGGAGGAAAAGAAGCGTGGATACCTGAGCAATTGGAGACTTGTGCCTTCAGTACGTACGCACAGCCTCGCTCAGAGACTTCATTCAGATACAGCAGAATCACCACTACACAGGGTTGTTGTGGATGACCATGGGTAACTAGTTCCAACAGTGATCCAGCAGTGCTGTGGCTCTGCATCACAGCAGCCTTGTTTAACATAGGCCAAGTGAGTCAGAGGGGAGCAAAGCATTGCTCCATCAGCTTCTTATAATCTGAGATTTCTTTTAGGTAAAGCAATGGACAATAGCAGGGGAGGGGTTTACACCCTGAAGTTAAGCTGTCGTGTGCTATGTACCTTTCTGCTACACTGCAGGAGAAATGCAGAAACAATGTTGATTCAGTTCAAGACACTGGTTCTAGTTTTGCATGAAAATGACAATTGTTCACTTTGGACGGAGCTAAAAAGATTGAGCTATAAAAATATGGAGTAAAAGCCTTCAATGCAGTTTAATCCTGCTCGCTCCAGCCTTGACAGTAGGAGTAGCTCGTGTCCTGGTAAAAGTTAACTTTCACAGGCTTGTGTTTACTTCCCTCAAGGTTTAGAGCTCCAAACTTCACCAGTGGATTTGTATGTTTTTAAACAGAGTACTGTTTCTGATCTATGCCACATGAATATTAAAGTTAAATGTCTTTAATTTTTTCTCCAATTCTGTATATTATGGGTGTACAAATGGACTACTGCAATGGTTGCATTTCCACAATACTTATGGCATGTTAAAGGTTATTTCTGTGGAACTTGTTGTCTATCTTGGTGATTGTCTTATTTCAGAAAACCACTGACTGTGAAATGTGTCCGTAAATCTATTCAATAGTATAATTTTCTGATTTAGAAACCTTTCAGGATTAAGACAGCAGAACTTTCATGGTAGAAAAACCAAATATGAAGTTGGCTTCCCAAGGCTGGACATGTTGATCTGTTGACAATAAAAACCTTAAAGTGTTATGGGTCTGTGTCAGATCAAAGTTAATGGAAGTGGAAGATGAAAAGCTCTATATAGTAGGCATGAAAAAGAAAATCCCATGGAGAGTTTGATATACTATCAACATGCCTATAGGAAATACAAATTAAGAAATATAGTCATAATTCTTTGAATTTCTGAACTTCTGAACTTTCTGAATTTTTGTGTTAAATCCCAAACCATAAGTCCTGTTTTCTAATATTCCTTAATCTTCCAACCACCCCAAAGGGAGAATACACCTATCTTATCTTGACTAAAGGAGTGGTGGGGTCAGAAAAGGGTGGCAAAAATAGCTAGTGCTTTAAAAAAAAAAATTGTTTGAAGACAGATTGACAAGATTAGGACTGCAGAATTTAGAAGGGTGAGTGAAAGAAAAGGTACTGATATATGCACGAGTAATTATTTGGACACAGAATTGCTTTAGACGTGAGCATTTCTCTCTATAATTTCTCATATTACAAGCACAAGGAAAGCAGGCAGGGTATTACAAAGCTGATAAAAGGAAGCATTTTTTTAAAGAATGCATATCATTGAAATATGTAGAATGTGGTGCAACAAAATACCCACAAGGCCACAAGCTTTGCATAATTTCAAACATAAAAGTAAGAATAGTAATATTAGATAACAGTCCTTTTATATATTTCAAAAAAGGAAGTGTAGTTTTGCATTTCACTACGTTATCTAAACATGAACTATGGCAAGCCAGAAAAAAATCACCTTTGGAGGAATAATTGCATAATGACCTTTTGCATTATAGCTTGCAGTTCTTCTGAAACATTTTTTCCTGGTAACATCAAATGGGAGACTGTGGCCAACCTGCAGATCATCCCATATGATAAACGAGTGACAACAAACAACAATATTTCTGTTAAAAGTTCCAAAAATTTTTTAGTGTTCATCTTCATGCACAATTGTTCTGTTATGCTCAAAGTGGCTAGAAACCACTTATTCAGTTAGAATATCTAAGGCCACGGAGTTCAGGTTCAGTGGGGGTCTCTGCCACATATTTTGTAGGCAGCTATGGAAGAGGAGGGAGATGCTTATATTGTCTATAGGACTATGGTACAGCCAACAGTAAGGATCCTGGAATTTAAGCATTAGGTGTTTACTTGCCAGAAAATGGGTTAGAAGCCTTAAGTCTGATTCTGCTTTCTGTTCAGCATGCTGTTAGGCGTTGTGGTGAGTGAATTACTGTTTCTTGTGTGTCTGTTTTTAAACGTGTGTCTGTCTGCCCAGATGGGTGACTGCAGTCAGAATTGTGAAAACTAAACATGCAGTTATAAATTTCCATAATTACTAGTTGCAAGTATCATTTGAAAGAAACTTGAGAATAATTTGTGAGAATATTGCTTGTCCCTCTGCTTCATTCTCTGAACTGGTAATCTTTATTTTTTGAACTGTATTCTCCTGACCTGTCGTTTTCAGAGCCCATAGCTTTTATATTCTAAATATGTCTGTAGCTTTGATTTCCTTTTATACTGCCTTTATTTTCTTCTATGCGGATTAGTTAGCTGCTGTTGATAACTGTGTTTTTATGTTTGGGGTATTCTATTTGGGAACACTAGTTCATTTCAGTTGCAGAGCATATTTTATTGACTGTAGTGGTAATTCTCTGAATATGTACTTGCTACTGTGGTTTTGGTTTGAACAACACTTTTTCTTTTTTTTTTATTAAGCATGCTTGGGTGTTTCAGTGATTCTACATCAATTCATTCTTCAGTAAAGAGAACGTATGCCAAGATCTCTTTTCTATGCATTCAGAACGACATATAGCTCCCTCACTATAAGGACTCTTTTGCTATTTTACAAACCGCAGCATGTTGCTTTATGGTGATGGTTGGCTTCAGAAAAGTTCATTTCTTTTTCTGTCTTTAAGGACAGCAGGTAGAAAACTAGAATTTAAGCCATGCATGTAATAAAGGAGCTGAAATGTCACCACAACGAAATGTACTACTGTTAGTTGTTTGCAATGGAATGGTGTGGACCTGTGGAAAGCAGGTTATGGATTTTCCATACTGCGAATAATAGAGTCCATAACGCATCCCTCATTTAAATTACGCAAAAAATCTGAGCTATGCAGTGGTCTGTGACTGAAATCTGAATATGGCACTTAATGTGCATAGGTCCTTGAAATCTAATTTGACTGTGATATAAAGTGATTATGGTTTCAAAGGGTAATTTTCTCAAAGATAACATGAAAATTTAGTTGACAGGGCTTGCATGACGTGAAATCACAGAAGGTTTTATGGAGTCCAGCTGACTTAATCTTTTCTAGGTTGTTTGATTACCATGGCCGTGTCCCCCCACCACCCCGTGCAGTGATTCCACTGAAGCGTCCTCGTGTGGCTGTGACAACAACTCGCAGAGGCAAAGGGGTGTTCTCCATGAAAGGAGCATCACGATCCACCTCAAGCGGGGCTTCTTCCTCAGGATCCAAATGTAAGTTGCTCATAACAGTTGGATATCATTGAAACATTGATCCTAGTAATTCCCACAAGCAGACAGCTTCCACTATATAACTGTTGCAGCCATTTCCTGCCCTCAGCCTTTAGGCTGAAAAACTGGTTTGATTACCAAATCTGCCATGCCTTTCCTGCAAGTCAAAGAGCACATTGGTGCAATTTTTGAAGGAAATCCCTTCAACAACATTTGACCTGCTCCCTTAGCCTCAGAAGTCTATTTAAAATCACCTATCATCTTGACTCCTTATGCACCATGAGGTCTTGTGAAGAGCTGATAATAAGGCAAAGCTAATAATCTTGTTATAGACAGAGGCACACTGATTTCTGTAGAGACTTGAGGGTTGTATGTGAGCTGGGGAGGAGGGAGAGTGTGGGCTGGAGGGGGCTGAGGGAGGTCGGGTCGTGTGGGGATTTTGTTGCCAGACCCCTCTGAAGGTAGAAAGAGGAAAGGTGTCTTTGCCTGTTCTAAAGGGAGTCCAAAACAGGATTGGCAATTTGGGGCTATTCAACCCTTCCTTAGGCAGTTGACCTTAGAAGAACTGATGAACAGTAAGCATTCTTTCTTCCATGTTCACCAAGCTCCCCACCCCATAATATGTCCTGAGAACTTCATCTTCCTCTTCGTGCATCTTTCAGCACCCACCTGTCTTCCCCTGCCCCTTATGTGGAGTGATACTGTCCTTGGAAGCGTCACTGGAAGAGGAAGAGAAAGATCAGGTAGGGATCAGATATTAGAAAGAATGAAGGGACTTCAATAAGACACTTGCAGTACCAGACCGGCCAACCACGCATCATGCTGTCCTACACACAACCATGAAATAAGTGAATCCACCAACAGTATATCTTACTGCAAGAGGGCTAAATTATGGCATCAACATGAGCTAATTATATACTCTTCTTGAAGAGCATATCCAAATCTCACACACTAGAATCTAACAAAGAAGACGGACCTCTAGGGAACTAATTAGGATCCTATTGTATGAACTGATGGTATCAGAGACCTTGAAAGAAAACATGTAATAAACATGCAAATGAAAGAATGGAAATGTTATAAACAGAGCTAAAGATAATTTTGTACACTGATGAACAAGGAGCTCAAGCTTGGAAAGGATGACATTCTGAAAAAGACAGGCTCTGTTGGCTGTACAGCTCAAGATCTTCACTTCAGTAGATCTAGATTTTAAAGTATTTTTTTAGTCTTTTCCAGCCCTTGAGTCTTTGGGTTTTCACACAGTGAATCAAAGTTTTAGTAAATACATACATTTACAGATTCATTCATTAGATCTCCTTTGTTCCTCCTTTACTGCTCTCTTACCCATATGAAAATTTAGCAGTATCTATGCATTCAATTCACTAATTGTCCTAAAGTGTGATATAATAAGAATGTACTACTTGGACTCACTTTGCCTTTGAGAAGATGGATTATTTGCAGAGAGGTTTATGTATTTCTTGTTGTCCAGAACAAGAATAACTCCAAAATTCTTCTAGAGACCTGAGGACCTTAGCATATCCCAATAGATGTCAAGGAAATCTCTCACCCAGAAATCTGTGTTTTCATTGTAGTGACTGGGACAGAGCATATTACATTAATATATAGATATCTGTTCCTCAGATTAATCACAAAATTTATTTTATTATTTATTCTGCATTTCAGAAAATGTTTTGTAATATCATGTCAGGACTTAAGTAACGCATAATGTATGACCTGGACAAAGTGTACCCTCAGCAAGTTTGCTGATGACACAAAACTGGGAGGAGTGTCTGACACACCAAAGGCTGTGCCACTCACTGTACAGCAAGACCTGGACGGGCTGGAGAGTTGGGCAGAGAGGAATCTAATGAAGTTCAGCAAGGGCAAGTGTAGGGTCCTGCACCTGGGGAGGAATAACCCCATGCACCAGTACAGATTAGGGGCTGACCTGCTGGAAAGCAGCTCTGCAGAGAAGGACTTGGGAATCCTCTTGGACAACAAGTTGACCATGAGCCAGCAATGTGTCTTTGTGGCCAAGAAGGCCGACGGTCTCCTGGGGCGAGTGTGGCAAGCAGGTCAAGGGAAGTCATCCTCCTCCTCTACTCTGCCCTGGTGAGGCCCTGGTGAGTACTGTGTCCAGTTCTGCTCCCA